>JAVSBS010018880.1:0-37008 GCA_033124195.1 Coracias cyanogaster | reverse complement strand
TATCATCTGCAAACTTGCTGAGGGTGCCCTCAATGCCACTGTCAATATCATTAATGAAGATATTAAACAACACTGGTGCCAACACAGACCCCTGAGGGACACCACTCGTCACCTTCCTCCATCTGGACATTGAGCCATTGACCATCACTCTCTGTGACCATCTTAGATGCGACCATCTTAGATAAAGGTTATTGATTAGAATCAGGCACCAGCAATGTTAAGAATTTTTTTAAAACAATTTAAAGGGATTTAAATGTGAAGATCTTGAAATAAGTTCTATTTAAATGAAAAGTAAGTCGTAAGGTCTCAAGCATAGCTGTGTCATAAAAAGCAAGCTTGTCACAGAATGTTAAGGGTTGGAAGGGATCTCTGGGGATCATCTAGTCCAACCCTCCTGCTACAGCAGAGTCACATAGATCAGGTTCCACAGGAACATGTCCAGGTGGGTTATTTATATCTCCAGAGAAGGAGATTCCACAGCCTCTCTGGGTATCCTGTTCCAGGCTTCTGTCACAGCAAGGAAGTTTTTCCTTATGTTTAGGTGGAACTTCCTGTATTGTATTTTGTGCTCATTGTCCCTTGTCCCATCACTGTGCACCACTGAAAGGAGTCTGACCCCATGCTCTTGACATCTGCTCTTTAGATATTTATAAGCATTGATAAGATCCCCTCTCAGTTTTCTCCAAACTAAACAGTCCCAGATCTCTCAGCCTTTCCTCATAACAGAGATGTTCTAGTTCCCTAATCATCTTTTTAGCCCTCTGTAGGACTCTCTCCAGTAGTTCCCTGTCTCTCTTGAACTGGGGAGGTTAGAACTGAACACAGTACTCCAGATGTAGCCTCACTAGGACAGAGTAGAGAGGAAGGAGAACCCTTCCACTCTTCTTAATGCACCCCAGGATACAGTCGGCCTCCTTGGCCACAAGAGCACATTGCTTGCTCATGGTTAGCTCACTGTCAACCAGGACTCCTCCACAGAGCTGCTTTCCAGCATATCACCCCCTAAACTGTACTGTAAATTTTTATTTGGTTTGTTAATCAATTGCAACATAAGGAGCTTTACATGTAGCTTAGAACGGCTGAACAGAAAGCTTGGTTTTACTTTGGTTGTGAACAAATATTTTATTAGCATTTATAAGAACATGATTTAAAATTTACTAATGTAAAAAGAAGTCAATACTGATTCTGTCTTTTAAATGTATGTAGAATACTAAATTACATTGTAGTGGATTTAGTGATAACAAGTTGTCTGGAAAAAAACCACAAAAAACCATTGAGGATTATGTTTTTTTATGCACTCAGATAAAGAGTGTGACTTAACAAAATAAGCTGTATTAGGTTAAAAATAAAGGTATCTGTTAATCCTTGGACATATGCAAATTAAAGATGAATAAAGTGAAACTGCAAAATGTGAAACACTATAATAAAGTATATATATACTGAGATTTAGCCTGAATATAATAATACTCCAGCAAAATAAGTTGGTAGAAAAATCAGTGAGTTTTGTTAGCTTTTGCATCATTGCTATTGGGTCTCTGAAGCAAAGATCACACTACTTTCAAAAAGCTGTGAAACCAGATACTCATAAGGATGATGCTTAAATAAAAATGTATGGATGAATGAAAAGATCAGAAAAGAGAGGGGATTCCAGGAATAAAAATTGCAAGGAACTTTTCAAATTTTTATACATATCAGTGTTTGCTTTTCTTTATCTTGTGGATATTAACATATATTCCTTTTACTTTTGATCAGAATAGTCTTTGGAATCAAAACGCTTAGATGATCTATATGAAGTTTAATTAATAGTGTTGATTAGTATCAGTATGTCAGGGACCTGTGTTGAATTACAAGATCAAGGGAGAAAGTCCATCAGTAGAGCTGTGGGAGGTAAAACACTGTCAGGAGAGAATCTTTACTATCTGAACACTAGATATCACTAGGTGTTACAGGAAAATACTGAAGGGCTTTGCTGGGAAAATACCAACAGCTAGCCCACCAGATTGAACACAAGATTTAGCTATGGTTTGCTCTTAAAAGTGAGCTGCTCCCTGAGAATATGTGTTCCTATGTCTTCATTTGCAGACATGCGTTCTACCTTTCCAGAACTGCTGAAGTCTTGTTTTCTTTGTATTCCATAAATAGTGATAATTTTAAGTGCAGTACCTAATGTTTGAAGCAGTTTGCTTTATTACAGGAAGGTGATTAAAATTCAGCCAACTACATTTTGATGTAAAATGTATGGAAAATTTTGAAAAAAATTTAATTTAAGGCTTTGTATTAGGGTAAAAATTTACTGTTACGGTTTGGGGTATTTTAGTGGGTTTTTTTACTATAGCAATTTTTTAAATTTCTGTATGTATGTGTGTGATAGAAGCATCACTGGGAGCAACCCATTGAACATGAAATGATATGGTCATTCAGACTTTCTCAACGTGACTTTATCCTCTTAAAAATTGAATTTTAGAGCGATATTTAGGTCTGTGGTTGCTCCCCATCTCTAACCTGTGTTTTTTTTTGACTTATGTTATTGGAAGTAGCACATAAAACCAATAAAGAATGCAATTACTTTTTCCTGGAGATAATAGATGATTGATGAAAATACTTCTACTACATTTGAAGCATTTCAAATGTAACATTTGGAAGTATGAACAGAACATATACAGTAACTTCTTTGTATAAGAAGGACCTCAATAAACCGGAACAGGTTCAGCACAGGGCCACAAACATTGTCAGGGCTGAAGAACTGGAGCTTTTGCACTATGAGGAGAGGCTGAGGGAATTAGGCTAGGGAAAAGAAGTCCTCATGAGGACTTAGCAGCCCCCCAGTACCTACAAGGGGGTTATCAAGAAGACAGAGACAAGCTATTCCTGACAGTTGATGGCATGAGCAAAAGCATAAAATGAAAGACTAGAAGTTTAGTCTCGATATAAGGAGAACCTTATTCACTTTGAGGAAAGTAAAGCAGTGGAACAGATTGCTCAGACAGGTTTTGAAGTCTCCATCCTTGGAGGTTTTCAAGACCTGATAAAGTTCTGAGCAGCATGGTCTGGCCTCAGAAATCACATTGCTTTAATCAAGAGGTTGGACTAAGGAAGTCCCAAGGTCTCTTAAACATGAATTATCTTATGATTTTTAATTTATACACTATAGCTACTCGTGGCTGTCCTCTAAGAGATTAATTTGCAGTAGCTCTGTAGAGCACTATTTGATGTGAGGGAACCTCTCCCAAAACAACAGCAGTTAGAGCTGTGTAATTGAAAGCTGTACTCATTCATGAAGAAGAATTGTAGCTTGATCACACAGACATTATAGAACTGGTAAGCCAGAGTACTAGTTTTTAATTTTCTTCTAGAAGTTACACTTCTGTTTTGGGAGAAGTATCTGCATGACTTCCTGTTTTGCTTGTATTTTAAACCAAATGGGCATGTGAATTTTTCAGATTACAATAAAATTTCATTAAATATACTGTGGTCTCAGAATTTTTTAAGCTTTTAAAACCACAGGAGATGTGTTAGAGTATATCAATTGTGATATTATCAGACTAATGTTAATAGCAAAATGCTTAGTGAATTCATTCAGTAAAAGAAATGACACAGTGATTGTTGCATCTCTCCTGGAAGGCACTAAAATGTGCTTTTGTTGGATGTTTGTGAGACATGTTGTTGAACTTTGTAAGACAATCAGTTGCTGACCCTTACAGATATCCAGCCACACAGACATAATTATGCTGTGTTTCAATGTAAGGGGAATCATGAATTGAGCTTGTCTACACTGTAGTCATAGGTATAGTGGTTAATCTGCCTGTCTCCTTTCTACGCAGATACTGAACAGGCAACTTTGCAGATACCTTGGTGTCAAACCCTGTAGAACCTTTCCAGGAATGGCTAGCAGTCTGCTAAATCATCCACCAGTGGCTTGGCATATTCAAGCATTTTCTGCATAGTAGTGGCCGTGTCTTAGGCTTCATTTGTTTCTGTTTGCAGATAAACTGCCCAGAGAACAAGTTTTATATCCTTTGCCTGTGCTTCAGAGTGAACTGTACATACATACCACCTAATGAAGAAGATGCCTAAACAGTATGTGTGGAATTCACCTCTCCTAACTTAATATGTGTAAAATTCAGATGTCTAGTAATTACTTATATTTCCTTTACAGGCTGCAGAGGAAGAATACAGAAATTTGTCCTAAGAAAGCTGCATAGGTTGCATTACGGAAGAGGTGTCTATAGAGAGCATAGACGATTGGCTGGCCAATTATAAATGGCTGAACTTAGATGAAATAATTCATTTCTGAATTCATTTCAGTTCTGTGCAAAACCCGCATACAGTTTTAATTTTATTATTCTTTGACTTTTTATGATGTGTTTACAGTTCTAATCCACCTTACTTGTAGATTTAAGGAGATAAGTGTTCTTTAGTATGAACTATATCACTTTGGTGCCCTATCTTGAATCAGTGACTACATACACACAAAGCGGAGGACATATTTTGATAAACTAAATAAAAATACACTAATGATACAGTAGAAGTTGTAATTAAATAAGACTGCTTGTTCTGCAACAACACCAGAATATTGTTGCTTTCAAAGCTGGTCCCAGAACATCAGTTGCCAGTACTGTCTTAATTTTTCTAGCAATGGGCTCTGTTTTAAGTGTTGTGGACTCTTGTAGATTTTACCACCTGAAGGAACTTCTTAACATTTTATCTGGTTGGATAGGACTTAGGTTGCAAAGTTGATAAACATATCAGAAACTATAGCACTCTGCTTTCTTCCTGATGACATTTAGTGAAGACTCCTTATCTGTGCAAACCAACCTATGCATACTTCGTAGAAACCTGGCAAATTTATCTCTTCTCATGTCGTACTTTGTGAATGCAAATGGTTTTGTTCTTTCCAGAAACAGAGAGAGGGAGGGAGGAGTTTTAAATTCTTTAAATATGTATAACGGTTCTGTATGCCAGAAAAGTATAAAGCTCCAGGTCTTTTCTTTTGATAAGATACTAATTGCGTAAAGCACTACAAATTTTTATGAGGTTCCATAGCATTTTCAGATTAGCCAAAGGCTGCACTGGAGAAGCTGGTAAGCCAAATCTACACAGGTCAAGTTATTGTGATACTGTTCTTTCAGTATGTCTTCTCATTATCTGGACAACTGGAAGAATTCAAGGGTTTTTTGTTGTTGTTTTGGTTTGTTTTGTTTTTTTTTTAAAAAAAGAAGAAAGGAAACAACAAATACACTTCAGTACTTGTCCAACAAATCATGTGACCTAGAGGTCTCTAACTAGTAAGATATTATTATTTACATGTATCTGTTTATTACTTATTCCAGTGGAGTACTGCCCTGTGGGAAGACAAACTAGGGGAGAAAATAATTTTTCTGAGTATGAGCCATCAAGTAGGCCAAGATTAGATAATGAGGCCTTCAACAGCCAGTAATGGAATAACATTAAGTCTTTTGAGTTCAGTAAGCAGTTGGACGTGGTAATGGAGTTACCATGCTGGGAAAGCATACATTTTAGTTGGAATTTCTTATGAGGGAGTGATTGCACATTATTATATGAATAGCTACGCTAAATGCATGGAAATTTTCTCACAGAAAATTAAGGCCTCCTCTACCAGATAATGGCTCACTGGAGGAATGTAATAGTGGTGAAGTAGAATCTGAAAACAAATGATTTCCTATTTAATAGTCCATTGACTTTCCTCCTAGAGCTATTGTCTCCACCATGATGGCTGTGGACTTCATTTTCATTTCAAAATCAAGCTCAAGCTGTTTTGGTGTGACTTGGGAAGGTACTTCTTTGTTAGAAATATCTTTAACTCATTAAAGGATTAGATTCTCAGTTCAGGTGTAGTTACTGACTTTGGATTTTCACTACTGTGTCTGAATAGATATTGTATAATACATGAAATTGTTTTACTCAGTTTTGCCATCCAAAAATGCCACCCTCTCTTCAATATAAACTTCAATATCTTCTGGTAACCCTCTGTGTCTCCAAACATTTAATACTTACATAGTGCTAATACGTGGTTCTACTATAAAGGTCACAATATTTTTCTTTGGTATTAGTTATTAAGCTTTTACGAGGATAATTAATGTTGTTTCTGACACATTGTAAAAAATATTAGTGTTTATAGGGCACTGTGAGTAGATATATTATTTCCAAAAATGGAAAAAAACCCATCATCTAGTTCAGAGGTTTTTTTCTTTGTAGTGTTAACTGTCCTCCTCATTCTTCTGCTGATATTTCTGTTCTACAATTTCTGTTCTGAATTTTCCATTCTATCATTCTGTAAAAGATGCTTGGAGGGAAAGACATCAATAATCTACATGTATCTACCAATACAGAAAAGTAAATGTTGTCCAGATTGACTGAAGTAGATTATTTCTATCCATTATACACTGTGCTAGTCTTGCTGTCCTGTTTTTTTTCATAGAATCATCAAGTCCAACCATCATCCTAACATCTCTCTAGCCACTAGACAATAGCCTCAAGTGCTACACCTACTCATTTTTTAAACACCTTCAGGCATGGTGACTCCACCACCTCCCTGGGCAGTCTGTTCCAGTGCCCAATCACTCTCTCAGTAAAGAATTTCTTCCTAGTATCCTAATATCCTAAACCTCCCCTGACGCATCTTGAGGCCATTTCCTCTCGTTCTATCATTAGTAATTTGGGAGAAGAAGCCAACACCAGCCTCACTACAACCTCCTTTTAGGTAGTTGTAGAGAGCCATAAGGTCTCCTCTCAGTCTTTTCTTCTCCAGCTCTCAGCTCTCAGCCTTGTATCTACTCAGAAGGACCAACTAAACAGACAGCACATTACTTAGAGTTAGCTTTTGCCTGTGCAACAAACGTTTAGAAATTCCCAGCAGTGCTCAGCAGCCTCAAAGCACACAACCATTGGAGTGAAGTGTTACAGCAGCTGCACAGGTTTCCGAGGGCTAGAAATTAGCATCACCCATTGAGCGTACCCCCTATCCCTGGGCCCTGGGGTGGCTCTAGAGCACATCATCAGTAATCCGCTCTCTCTAGAGGAGGTACAAGAACAGGGCTTTTGTCTTTTCCAGCCATTGATCACCTCTGACAGCTTCTAAAGGTTGCTTCAGCACTGCTGAATTCCTGGGATCTTTTTCCTTTTGAAAAGAGAATATCTTTCAGTCTCACTTACCTAGAGCTAATGCATGACTGTATATTAAGAAGCTATATGTCAACACATACACAACTTGTCTAGCGGTTAATTAAAAGTAAAATTCTAGAGGATTTCACTATTTCTTACACAGGCATTCTTCATTTTGTTTCTTAGTGTCCTTGTTAGAGCATGTTGCACATCTTAATTAGCTTTGTTCTTGGGGAGTTTTCTGGGGCCCTAAAACTCTTGGAATGGAGACCATCAATCTAAATGTAGCCACAGAGGGAGGGTGTGAGGGTTTTGGGAGATGCCTCTGGCAAACTGGCTGTCTTCTCTGCCTGTTTGCTGGTGGCCACAGCCCTCTGAACAAAGACCAAAATGTTTCCATGTGTCAGCTGCAGCACTGGTGCTGGGACTGCCAAAGAAACGTGGGTCCAATATTAAAATCCCAACCTGTGAAAGGATCTGGAGGAGGTGGAAGCACATGTTATCCTTTGCTGTGCCTGTGGTGGGTAAGATGACCTCCATCAGAGGGACAGGACAATTGCTATCAGTGTCATCATAAATTATTTGCTAGGGGGTGCCTGTTAGACCCCCCTCTCACCTCTGTTTTCAGAAGATAGTGTGTTACATAAATATTATTCTACCATGATGAAGAATCACAAAATGTAGTTGAACTTGGCTCTTCAAGCTTTCAAAGAAGAGCAGGTTCAAGAATAATAGTTTCCTCATAAGGTGAAGCTATGAATTGTTTTTACCTCTTTCATTACTTCTTATTGTGGAAGATCCTGGAACGGTCAAATTTTCTTTATTCTAGGCACAAAGAGACCTAGTAGTGCATGTGTGTGCTGAATGCATGTTTCAAACAACAAAAATAACATATGAAGTTGGTTTTTAGCCTAAAAAATGTCATTAGCTATGCCAAAATCAGATGTTTAAGTCAAGTCTCAAATCCTCTAGCATTTTGTTAGGTGTTAGAGCTGCACGCTGAGAAAACCAAGTTCAAGAGGAGGAATCAGCACAAGCAAATTAAAAACAAAAATCAGAAACAAGCGGAGATAGTTGGAATTAATTTGAGGATCTCCATCTTTTCCAGATTTTTTTATAGAACACACAGGATTCTTAAAGGCTCACTCTTTTGTGTTTAGTCTATTCTGTAGAAGAAATTACATAGGAGTCCTTGGGTTTGCTTACTTTGTTCATTTACAAAGTAGACAGCCATTGTTTGTGTTATGTTCTGCTGCAACATCTTTGGTTGTGATACTGCCATTATTTTAATCAGACAAAAGCAAGGGCTGCAGCCAAAGGGATTGTTGTGCTTTTGCCTTGTCTGCGACAACGCTTCCTTCCGCTTTCCTTGTTCCAGGACTGCCAGACATGTGCCTGCATGCTGAGCTGGATCAGTGAATAAACCTTATTGAAAGCTACTCATTTAAGTTATCATTGGTTTTTTGCTTTCCAGTCATATCTGTTCCGTGACCCCACTTACTGCATAGCCACATGAACATCCATGCAGATACAGGGCAGAAAGTGGGAAGATGAGAAACAAGGATGGGTGGCACCTCACACTCACTGCAGGAAAACACAACCAGGGCAGCAGCCCTCACCCACAGATACTCTGCAGGCAATGCTGCCATTGAACTGCGCTCTAAGCCATCACTGCAAAATGGTGAGGTGAGGGATGTGGGGCTTTGGGAAAGCAACCTTCTCTACGTCCTGGTTGCCCCTCAATTTATCTAATTATTTTATTAAATTACAATTTTATGACAAAGCAGCACTAGGCACTCCATAAACAAGGTTAATAATATTAGCCTTGGTTTAAGTAAGGCTGGAGGGAGTGTCCTGCTCTAAATCTGACTTTGAAGTCTTTCGATCCGTTTAGACACAATTGAATCAAATTGACAGGAAATTTCATGACAGACATTTCCATAATAGAATTTTTCCATAACAGAATTCTTCTGGAAATCTTGGGACAAAGCGGGAGAGGCGCCAGAGCATTCAGGCAGTGGTGGACTCATGCTGGAGATATTATCTTCCTACCCTGTGGCTAAGGCGAGGGCACTGAGGGAAGAGGCAGCTCTATGTTGTGTTACTGTTTCATGAGAAGAAAGCAACCCTGCAGAAGAAGAGAGAGCACTCCCTGCCTGCCTTGCTGTTGGTGGGGAAAGTAAAGCTCAGTGGCATATTTCTTGATGGTCATCTTGATTGCTTTTCTCTGATCTGCTTCTACCTCAGCAACAGAGTAAGGAATTTACAGGAATGTCTTCCTCTTGTGTCCTTTTTTTCTTTTCCTAGCCTAAGAGGAAGGACTGTGTCTTCCCTTTGAGGGCAGAAATAATGGCAGCATCTTCTCTCCTTGTTCCAGTCTAGTGCTTAGAGAGGCTTGCTTGTTTGCAGCCAAAGCCTTTTACTTCCATAGGTGCATTGCTCAGGAGAGAGAAGTATTGTTATATTAATTTGGCGAGTGCCTGTTTTTCCTCTCCCTCAATGTATGAATGGCTAGAGTAGAAAGAGGGCTGTGGAGATGATTGATACCACATTCCTGGCAGTCCCTCAGGCCATGACAAGGTCTGGGAGCTCTTGGTACTGGCACTGAGCTTCTCTTCTCCACAGCAGCTGGAGAATTGTCATGGTTTAACCCTGGGAATTACTGCTTGGGGTCCTGTTCTGGCTCAAGCAAGGTTTTGTCATATGGGGGTCCCTGAGGGCACAAAAGCACTCCTGAGGGGTGAGTTTAAGGTCAAGGCAAAGGCTGCTCCACACGACTCCAGCAACACATATGTCTGCTTTTGCACAGAGTGACTCTCACTCAACACATATTTGATGTTTCAGTGCAGTACAAAGTCAGTGTAAAGTGTGTTACTGTTCCTATTTGGTCACTGATTACAGAAGCATCAACATACTTTCATGGCAAGTAATAAAGATGTTGTCAGTGGGAATCACATCCTTCTGCCTGACTCCATTTATCCATGTGCCTGGAAGCCTTACTGAGTCTTTAGCCAACCTGATTGCTGAGCATTCATAAAGATCAAATTCTCGTAATCACGTATCCTGATTATAGCTACATCCTTTTTGCATCATTAGCAAATGCAGACTTGCCTCATTCCTGACCATCCAGAGTGCTCATCTGCTGCCCTGTAGAGCCCATACAACTTTCCGTTACTTGAAAACCTTTGATTACTCGTTACTCTCTCTACCTATTGTCTTTTATTTACTGCTGAAAGATCAACCCTTGTCTTTGATTAGCCAGTGATGTCAATCACCTTGTCAGTCTTTTCAAATTCTCATTTTCTTCCATACTGCTCTGTTTTTCACTGTTGTGATGAATGCTTCAAAAACATCTGGACATCTGCATCAGCATTGCTCCTCCAGGCTCCTCTCTAAAATTATTCTTGGCTGTGATGCCTACAGAAGATTTATGATGTGCAAAATCCTCTGTCCATCTTGCTGATAAGACTGGCTAATTGTATATTTTGTCTGTATCTATATATTGTCTCTTGTCGTCATCTTAAATTGTACTTTCTTTGGGCCAAGAGCTGTCCCATTGCTCTATGTTTACATAACACTTCTCACAATGGAGGTCTAATCTGTGATGGGAGTTCTTCAGCATTTAATGGCAAAAATAATAAAAATATTATTAACAAATGTCTCTGTGTGACTGCATCACATGGTGTGGTCACAGTCTGCAAAAATTCCGTTTCCTTGGGACAACTTGTCTCTCTTCCTACAGAATGTAGGTGCAACCCAGAGCAGTCCATTTTCAGAAAGGCATGTGTTAGGAAAATATTTGAGCTTGAGTAGTTCCACAAACAGAAGAAAAAACAACCAAGCATTCTGCACTTTCAGAAAGATTTCCTACTGTGCAGATTTTTTGCTAGCCCATTAATTTTGCCATCTCAGAACTCAAACAGCATGGCCTAGAGCAGTGGTTTTCCAAATTCCTTCCAGTTGCAGCATACTAACATAAACAGCATTTGCATATGGATGTCATAAAAGTGACTAATGCCAGCAATCATCATACTTTATTGCCATAATGTGACACATGTGCCTGAGCATCCTAAAAGATCTGCTCCGAGCTCATGGGTACTGAAGAAATGGCACACCTCTTATTGAGCAGTGACAATCCTGGCAGAGCAGCCTTTGACAGAAACCAGAGCATGAATCCGTCTTTAGATGATCTTACAATAGGGAAGGGTACTAGCAGCTTCACTGCATGACTCAACAGCGCTGGGTACGTGTCTTTTACCCTAAACCAGAAATCAAACTCAAGAAGTTGAACAAACAACATTTTCTAGTTTGATAGCCAGAAAGTTCAATGAACTCCTTGACTGCAGCTGTTGACAAGTCAGTGGAGAGACATCTGACTCTGACCTCGGCCTAGTACCCAATCATATTTTAACATCTCAGATTCTCCAAAGAAGGCTGCAAATGGTTCCTCTAGGCGAGGGGCAGTCAGTTCTGCCACCAGTGCGAGACTGAATGCTGCCATTTTCAGTCAAGAATTTGTAGAGTCGAGGGAATTCGTCGCAGTTCAGCCTGTCAGATTTTTATTGCACAAGATGAGGGGGGAGGGTTGTGAACACAGTTACATTATCATATAGCACAGAAAACACATTTCCATATCTTACAGACTGGCTTTCAGAGCCTTCAGTTGCTGTTCCTACACAACTGAGATGTGCGTGATTATGCCATGTGCAACAGCCACTGCTTCCTAATGCAGTCCCAGTCTGTTGTCCACCTTTTAGCAAATATGACAGGAGCATAAAAGTCTCCATGGTAAGATAAACTCATGTAAAAAGTGTTTTAAAATAACTGGTCACTGCATAGAGTGAAGAAAGATACAAAGTAGCGCTCCCACTGAGGGAAAAGAAAGCTGTGTTGTTGTACCATGCATCAGCACATCTGTGAGAAGGTGGCATTTTAAATGCACAGGTAATTTCAAGCAGAGTTTACACCATAATCGCCACTGGATAGACCAACTATGAGACACAAACTCAGGCTGTCAAGTTATGTCACTCACAGAACAAGTCCTTTTTTTTTCGTCTGTGTGCTCAGGTAAGAAGGCTGGTCTCCCTGTTGTATGGACAATCTAAGTATCCTGGTGTGCTGCCCGTCTCAAACATGTATAGTTCATCACAGCACGTCATGTCCTCACTCATATTTTCACCCTGACTGGCAAATAGTGAAAAGTTTCTAAAACGTAGACACAGATCTCTGATGACACAGAAGCTTTCATGAGTGGTGGCTGTCATCCTTTGATGTTGGCTGCTCCCAGTGAAACATGCAGTGTGATCATGGAGCTGCTGCTGCAACTCTCCACCACAATCACTGCTTTGTAGCCAGCTGTAGCAGGAGCTCCATGCATGCAGTAGCTAACTGTACAGCCCCATGGCATATTACTCTATGGTGAATACTCTGTGCCACATCCAGCAATCCTCCTCTGTCTTGTATTTCAGAAGCAGGAGCCAGAAGACTATATAGTGAAAAATGTATCTTTCCTAAATATAGTACACACAGGGCAAAGGCTGTTTATCACAACCCTTTAGTGCTAATGTCTGCTTAAAATGTGTATTCCTCGTTTCCCTTTACAAGCAATTGAACCAAAACATTTTCTTGGCATTTGCTTTCATTCTTCATTTCACTACTTTATCAGAGATAGAGAGAGTAGTACATTTATTTGTGCGTGATTCCCCACAGGTAATCTTCAGTTGCAGCACATAAAACTTAATTTTCCCCAATTGCACAAGATTTCGTATTCTACACGAAGTTGTAAATCACCTCAACAAAGACTTGCTTGCTTAGTGCAGGCAAAGCCTTGCAGTACTTGAAAAATGACTTTGGCTTCCCCAGGTGCTCCTTGTGCTGCAGTTCCAAGAGCTTCACAGATTTATCCCACTTCATGCTTTCTGCAGATGACATCGATGACATGAAGTGCATGTAGGCCTTTTTCTTATTGTCCATTAGAACATTTTTGTTATCAAATTCAGAAAGGACTTCAATAAATATTTTTTTGTTGTTGTTTATTTCATCCCTATCCTCTATCACATTAAGTTGGAAGTAAGTGTTTTCCTTAAAAAAAGACATGGTATCGTTGCTTCCTTCACACAACTCTGAACATTACAAAGCCAGTATTTTCAAGAGCAGTATTTCAAGGAACAAATCTCAGAATATTAGCAAAAAGGCATGATGTCGTATCTGGTAGCATGTATGCACGGTGCATCTATCAAGAAGACAAGGGTCGACGGAACAACATGAGCATGATACTGCCTGGTTCACAATCCCATTTATAATTACCTGGGGTCATACACCATAATTTGGAAGTCATTTGCTTTAAGATTCCCAGGCTTGATGTGTGCATTGACCCTGAAGAGATCCTCTGGCTTAGTTGGTGGTATTTGACCTGTCGGTATTCAGCTAGTTCAAAATTTTATGGGTATTGTTCATCACCCAGGTAAACAATAGCAGCAGGACTTTTGTGGAACATTAAAGAAGGAGGTAGGAAGTTGCCACAAAACTGTGAAAACACAAGTTTTGTCTCTTTTTAAGGCACGTAGGCTATGCAGATATTGCTTAGAGATCACTTGCAATCCACACAGTTCTGTTCCAGGAATTGCAGTATCTTTCCTAGCCCATGCAGACATTTTGAGGTCCAGCTGGCTGAAAGTGGAAGTTTCTGCAAGTGAAGAGGTTTCTAGATTTCAGCACAAAGCTTTTTCAGATGGCTTCCCTTCTTTGTAGTACCTGGCAGCAACAGTAAAGGGCTGATAACAGCTACCAGGTGTCAGTGAAGCATGAGGACTACAACTAAACTGTTTCTGAAAGCCTCCTGAGCCCATCTTGGTCTCCTATCCAAGCTTCTTCTCAGCCTAAGGCTGCTTAGGCTTCTCCTGCCAGCACCAGCATCTTCTGTCATCGTGCAGGTGGGCACCTGGACTCAGAGAGTCACAAAGGTTTTCCATTTAACAAGAACAAGAGTGAAGGAGACTCAGCATAGCCAGAAAGCTGGCAGCTTTCTACTAGGAAAGGGGTCTCCCATGGCTGTTCCTCCACGCAGGGACTTTGAGCCAGGAGCCCAGGTATCCAGATGAACTCCCAAAACACTGTAGCCTTGGACATTTCTGTGCCTTAACTGAGAAACATCATCTTAGAAACAGTTTCCTGATGGACATCATGTCAAAACCAGCATGTTTCTAGGAAGTACTTAAGTTCTGATGAATTTCGTTTTTTGATGTTTTTTTTCTTCAGCAAACTCCTCACAAGCTCCAACAGGGACTCTTCTGGTACTGAAATTGGTGCCAGATGAACACCAGTCCTTGCACCGTTGAAGGCAGCTGGAGTTTTACCACTGACTTCAAAGGAATTAGGATCAAGCCCATGAATTCATGACTGCACTTTTTATTTAGCTTTCTGAATAATTTATAAGTAAAAATGGGATGGATTCTCCCACTATTTCTGATGTTGAGTAAAGCTGTATTTGGCTATATTTCTTACTTTCAAATGAGCTTTGGTGCAGTTGTGAGCATCTAATTATGAAAAAGCGTGCCCACAGAGGACAGATAGGAAGAAAAGAGAAGGAAATCCTTAGGCACATTGAAGATACACAGTAGATCTGAAGTTCAGAGATGACAGAGTAAGATAGTCCTCATACCTGGAGCTGAGGGCTAGTTAGCTGGAATTGTTTCAGGGAGTGGAAAGGGATGCAGAAATTGTTCTTCCTTTTGGTGAGTTCATCTATTTTCAATGCCATTGCATTTAGTTTTATTTTTATTCTTCTTAGTGATTTGGACATGAGTTTCCATAAGGTTACTCGCTGCACTTTGCTCCCGAGCAGACGTAGCAGCAGACTGCACATTTTTCTGGGATTCACCAAGCCATGTGTTTGTTCCCCATCACTGTGAACCATTTTCCATCTTAAAACTGTTTGGAAAAAAGGGACAGGAAAAAAATTCCCAGTTCACCACCCAAGGCTTAATGTTTACTTCTGCTGCACGCATCATTTATTTTCATTCTTTGAGATCATGATGACACGCTCGTCCAAGCACATGCTGTTCTAATATGCTACATTCCTTCGGCCTCTCAGCGTTAGAAGTGACATTGCCGCTAAATGAGAAAGATCTTGTAAGACAGGGAAATAGATTGCTAAGTACCGCTGTCTTTCAGGGAACCATGTTGTAAGCAAAAATGATTGGCTTGCTTTTTCTGAACGATACGTACTTGTGTACACGTATGACCCTTGTTAGGAAGGCTATCTGCTATGTGGTTTAGGGACTTCCTTCCTTGAGAACATGCTAACATATTTAGCAAGCTTTTGGAAGAGCAAATGAAATATATGCCTGAGACTATGACTGGAGGAACAGGACACTTGAAGTTTGAGATGTGTCCATATGAAGTATTTCTGCAGCTATCACTCTGTGTGAATGTGTTCAAGCAAGCGCATGTAGTGGACTAAGATCTTGTATTTTCTGGGTGCATGGAATAAGCCTGCTCTCAATCACAGAAATCTTATCTTCCATGATGGATAAACCACTTGCAGAAAATCTGTTCCACATTTGCTTGTCCCTCCCTGGCAATAAATTAGAAAAGGCAATAGTGGGTTATTAGAAACTAGCACAAAAACATTAAATAATGCTTTGTTTTAGATATATTTTCTCTTAAACTCTGCCTTACTAATGTTTCTTCATTAGAAGATGGTGCCTAAACGAATAATTGAGATAGGGTTTTGTAGATTCTGTCCAATGAAGTTAAACTATCCATGGAGAACTTGGGAGCCTTTCTCTAAACATTTTAAAATCTGAATTTACAAAACATAGAAAAGAAGAAAATAATAGAAGCATTCAATATGACTTGGTTGGAAAGCCTTTGGCACGACTTTGTCTGCTAATATCCCATTACTAAGTCCTTGGAACTGCTGTGCATCCACTGTACTAACTTACTCAATGAACATGTAAAGTATTGGAATAGAATCATTTAGTTTGGAAAAGATCTCTAGGATCATCAAGTCCAGCCTTCATCTCAACATCTCCCTGACCCCTAGACCATGTCCCAAAGCGCCACATCTACCCATATTCTGAACAACTCCAGGGATGGTGACTCCACCACTTCCCTGGGCAGCCTGTTCCAGTGCCTAACCAAAGTATTCTATACTTTCTCCTAATATCCATTTGAGTCAAAGGGTGTTTTGCTACTTAGCTGCAGGAGAAGAAAGGTTGTATCCTGCATTTGCCAGTAGGGATAACAGTAAGGAAAAGCTGCTTTAGCTTTCTGGAACGCTACTTTTTGGGGATGAAAATGCTTTCACAGATGCAGTCCTCTCAAAGACCTAGCAAAGACAGGAGACTCTTGTATAGTTATGCCTTTACTTAATAACCTCACTGTGCTTCAGAACATAAATTATAGAACTAGTGAAACTAATTTAATGAGGGTATAAGAACTTAATATTTCCTGAAAGTGACTGCTCTGAAGTGAAAACACAGTAATAAATTCAGACTGTTTATTTTAATCACAAAATCAGTTATGGAGCCCCAAGTTGCCAAAGTTTCTGCAAGGCATAAAATAGGGATGTGCATGATCTTCTCAATATTTATGAACTGTAAAGTATGAAAATTAGCAGTCCCTAGGTGAAATTATATTCAGTCTTTCTGGGGGACATTTTGAAGAAGTTTTATTAATAATTTTAATTTTCCTTTATGCTCTGCTCTGCTCAGTGGCTCCTTTCCAAAACCTTGAGCATGACATTTTTACTTCCCAATTTGTTCTTTTTCATTAAGTATGCATTGATTTGTAAGGTTTTGTGACTTTTCACTGTTAAAAGGGGCCTGAGGTAATATGTTTCTGATCTTGTATTTGAATAGCACCATCCTTTAGCTAATACTTTCCACAAAGATAGAAAAAAAAGCTTATGTAGCAATGAAACATTGTTTTCCTGAAAGTCTTAATAAACTGTACTTTCTGGTTCAAATTAATTAATTCTTGTCCAGTTAAACAGAATACTTCAGTGCATGGGTAACACTGAGAATTTAAGCAATCCTTCCTTATTCTGAAAAGAGTGGCATTTAGTCCCATTAATGACATTTTGGTCTGCATAGCATCAGGTACACGCTGAAGTGTGTTGCTAAACCAGAAACAGAGTAAGGTCCTCTCTTTGGTAGGTCAGAAATTAATCCCAGACCTAAATGACAAGAAAGTTAAAACTGTTCCATAGCAGAATAAGACTTGCTCTCTTCTGTCTTGCAAAAGACAGCACCATCAGTAAACTGCAACAATCTGGGAGCTACTGCAGTGACCGTTGTGTACCAAGGTGTCCCTTGGAGGTCTAAATTGGAATAGAACAATTTTGCCACTACCATGGATTAGTAAATGCACTGATGTATTTGTCAAGGTTAATAATTTAAATATCTAACCTCAATTTCCCGTGCTTTTATCTTGTGCCATAATAACAACAATAAGTTGCACGGTAATAATTTGTTATTCGGACTAAAACTAGAATTCATTGTGACCCACACTGGACAAGAGGTAGCTTTTTCCTCGCTCTTCATCCCAGCTAGGGTATGTAAGTAGGTGCATAACAATGCCCATTGAAATTATGGTTCAATAAATCACATTGAGATGTAATGGCCATATTTAATACCATGTGTGGTGATAGTGCAGATGACAGTTTCTCTCTTGTATCCCCTCATGATTAACAGAGAAATATATTGAAACTGTTTACAGGTATTCACTTTTCAACCCACATGTATCAGGAACCAGGGTGAACTGTAGTGTGTTTATATGTGTGAGTGCATGCAAGCATGTGCAACAGAGATGGAGGGAAAGTTACTGTAATGCATTCTGCAGAAAAACGAGGTTTATCAGGAGACTAATAAAAAATAACTTTGGCGGTGGAGAAGTCCTGAGTGAGGTAGCTTAATGTTTGTATGTTGGTTGCCCATATGGTAAAGTCTCAAGCAGAATATCTAAAATAGTCATATCTAAAAGCCAGAAGAAGGAAAAACCTCTCCCTTAGTTCTTATTGCATGGGCTGTCTGGCTGGAAGCCAAAGTTATGACAGCTTGCATTGTGGCGGGGAGAGCAGTGAGGCTCCCTGATCAAGGTCAGCAAATTTTTAATGAATGGAGCTTGATTACTGCTCCGTTTGTGGAAAAAGGTTGTTTGGAGGTGAACAAGGCTCTGAGCACAGAGGTATTCCACACGCACCTTCCTTTACTCTCAAAACCAGCTGAGCTGGAGCTGTCTCCAGTATGGCTCCACAAAGCTGGGGAATGCCATCCTGAGAAACAAGCACAGTAGCTCTGTGAACTGAGGCTGGTGCATCCTTATCTCACCGTGCAGCATGCACAGTCAATAGTCACTGAGACCCCGTGAACAGTTCTACTGTACTATTTAATCTCATCTCTTGCACAGTAGGCCCCCTCACTTATAATAAGGCTTTCCCTCACAAGGTTTTGCATTCCTAGACCCAGGACTGCAGGGCTGCTGGGAAAGTTTGACATTCAAATCCAAGCCTTATCCTTCTAAATCATATCAAGTTTTCTAGGACGTCCCCTTGTTATGGAATGGATTCGGTGTAAAATCAGTCCTGCTGAAGTCTCAATGACATTCTACAATTAGGGATTAGCAGCAGCAGAATTTCAAATGTAGGTTCTTTCTAGAGGAGGGATAAAAAATGGGCGAGAAAGTTGAGTTCTGGTATTATAGGTTGTCATAAGAGTTACAGCTTCACAGAAATGTCAGATTCCTGAGACTGACTGTGGGTCAGAACTTTCCATTAAGCTTCTCCTCTGGAAGCAGATTTGCCTGAAGATCAGATGACAGACACCAGAAAGCAATGCTTGTTTACATACTCAGTGCTTAAAATAATAAATTTGCAACCATTTTGTGTTTGAGAAAGGGTTTCTAAAACTTCTTTGTGAAGAGGCAGCATCGTCTGCTTTTACAAAGTAGTGAGCAAACCTTTTCTCTGGTTTTCATAGCCTATTTGGGAAGTACTTTCCAGCATCTATGGGCAAAGGTGTTTAAAAACAGTTCTTTACAAAAATAAAGTTGTAAAGCTGTAAAGCATTTTTTATCTTGGCAGACCAAAAATAATTTTTTCCCAGTATTTCAGGAAGACTCTGACATTCCCAAAAGTTCATTAGCTTGACTGTTTTAGGGAAAAGTTTTCTTTTTGCCTTTAATCTTCTATTGATATTGAGAATGACTTTGTTTATATCAGTATGGGGCTATTTTTTATCACTCCATGTATAAATGCTAGCTCTTTTATTGACCTTTTTAACTAGGTTTCACTTTGAACAAAAAAGTAATGGGTTTGGTTGTTTTAAAAACAGCTTCAGTGTTAAATTGGATTCCAGCCAGTGAGATTTATAATCCAATTCTTAAAAGAGAATCAGACTTTTGATATTAATAGCTGGAGCATTTCATTGTCCATATAGAGCATTGTTGTAAAATCAGGAAGCTCTATATTATTTTTTTAACTCTGTATTTTCCTGTGTCAAAGGGTTAAAATGTATTATTTTCCTGCTTGCTGTTGATTAGCAAGTATTTGCTCATCCTCTGCTGCAGAAAAGAATCATGCATATTTGATGTATTTCTCCTTTTCTCCTTAATATTTCCAATAATTCAGCTAGACTATCTCCATCAACTGGGTAAGCAGAGCTGTAGCACCTACTTAAGGGAGGGGAGCCATCTGGTTTCCTTACAACTTGGAACCTGCTGGCAAATATTAGGTTGTACCAATTTAAAGCATGATGAAGTGGGAAATAATGGACATTCTTGGAGAATTTGAAATGGGATCAGCTGTTATCGGCAAAAATTGGCAGGTGCAGTGCACTATCCTGGCTGTAAACATGGTCTCAGGTTGGAGAGTGCAGCTGGGAAAATGACCTGCTAATTGAATGGTTGCAGGACTCCCAGCAATTCTGACACTAGTGGAGCATCATTAATTGGAGGCTCTTGGTTGACTTGGTGGAAGCTATCACAGAACGAAGAAACCTGCAAGTTGATGTTTGCTTTGTAGGTATTAGTGTGTTTATTGCCTGTTACTCATAATGAGTCCTTGTGGAGTCAGAAGTTCTTTCAAATTTAGGAGGACTGGCACAAGGCTAGCAATATCTATTTCTTATTTATATTTACAGCATTGTGGCGGTGGTTGGGAGTCATAAAAGCTACTCATACATTTGTTTAACTGCACAATTCTATTGTTATCTTCCTCATCCCTCTCTTTTTCCTTTTTATTTTCACTTGTATTAGATTTCTAAATTGGCTTGGCTTGAGACAGCAACAATTTTTTAATTTTTTTTATTTAGAGCCTGAGAAGACCTTGTACTTGACTGAGTGTCTTGGATGCTGCCATAATTCATGCACTGGTTACAGAAACAAAAATAGCCTAATTTTGGTCCAGAATAGCATTACACGCACCTCTGGTTTATGTGGGTCTCAGAATAGCAGCGTATGCAAAAGCACGTGTGTGTTAGCCATGGATCCCTTTTTCATATGTTGTTTTTATTCATTAAATGCAAACATATTGTGATGCATCCTGGTTTAATATAAAGGTCTGTTGGCAAAATGTGGCATTTTTCCACAGCTGTTGGCACCCCTTGAGGGAAGATCTATTGGCAGTGAATGCTGTGCAGAAAGCACTGCAGACTTCTGAGTGCACTTCATGTATCATCAGTGACTGTAGCTCCCCTACACACCTGAAAACTCTCCAGCTATGTAAGGCATAGCTTTCCTATATGAGTTATGGTGGCTAGGAGGTAAGAGACTTCAGTGACAGGGTTGTCCCACCCAGCATGCCTTTGGGATTTATAGGGAAGAGGTTATCTGTGAGTGTGGACTGAATGAGGAACAGTGGGCTGAAAACTGGCCTAAACATCATGGTGCTCTGCTGTCTCCATGGGCTGTAGGCCAAGTGTTAAACACTTTGGAGGACTGATGAGACCAATTTTTCAAGTTGGACCCCAAGCAAGTCTTCCAGTGGCCATCATGCTATTCCTCAGTTAAGGTGATACAGCTGGAAAAAATGCCTTCAGTTTGCTTCTGCTTTTGGATAACCTGTGTGAGGTGGAGGGCAGGAAGATTAAATTGGAAGGATTTGAAAGCTGTGTGACAAAAACCCTGTGTGACAAACAGCAAGCATAGGCCTATGATGGACCTAAGAGTAGTGAGACATTGATGAAGAGGCTCCTGCCTCTTTCCCTTGGCTCTGCAGTCTAGGACAAGCTATTTTGGGGATGTTGTTTTTTAAAATCTCATAGCTTGATGTGCATAAATTTATGGTGCCTGGTTCTAGCCTAACTCTCCTGGATGCTTATTCTGCCTCTTTTGATGTTCCTGGAATTAAGAAGTGGATGGAAATAACTCACACAGCTTCAGAAAATTAAATCAATTGGGCATCACCCTGGAGCTGGATGGTAACACTTGGCTTGGGGCAGATTTTGGGAAGTAAAATGTGCTAGTGTGCCTCCTGGGGCCCTGCATGGCCAACTGAGAGCTGGTGGAAAAACGATGAAACCAGGCTGGTTTTGGGACTTGTCCCAAGCCCCCCCTTTGCCAGGGCAGAGCTCCCCTGCAGCAAGCCCTGCAGGTGTGCAGGCATGCACAGCACACCAGACCTCGCTCCACCACAAGAGGCAACTGCCACATTTTGGTGTTCAACATGATCGCCTTGCTGGGGTGTGACTGGGGCTTGGTAGGCTACCAGGAAAGGGTCATGGTGCTTCAGGGGGGAAAGCCCAGGCAAGTCCAGCAGGTGCCATCAGCAAGATGTGATGGGCTGTTAAATTCCCCACTTCTTTTCTTTTTACAGTCTTTTTTTATCTTTCTCTTTTCCTCTACATATAGCTGAATGAATCTGCCAAGCAGCTCATCGAGATGGACAAGACATGCTCAGCTGCTGCCTCCGGCTGCGATATGCCCCTGCTGACGGAGACAGCGGCAGTGGCAGCGGCAGCAGCGGTGGGTCTGTCACCGTGCTCCACACTGGCCGGCGCTGGGGCAGCTGGGGCAGGCCAGCGACAGGCGGAGGGCAAGAAGAATGCCAAGAAGCGCCATTCCTTCACCGCCCTCAGCATGACGCACAAATCCTCCCAGGCCACCAGCAACCGGCACTCCATGGAGATCAGCGCCCCTGTCCTCATCAGCTCCAGTGACCCGCGGGCGGCTGCCAGGATTGGGGAGCTGACCCACCTCTCCTCCAGTGCCCCGGCCCAGGTAAGGCAAGGATGGAGGTGGGTTTCGGGCACCCTTGATGGACACCACACCATTGCCTCAGCTCTTTCAAAATGGCTAACCTTTGCACTGAGCAGTTGCACAGTGCTGTCATCCCAATGTGATGGTATGTGGCATCTGTCATTCCCATCCTTGAGTTAATCAGTGGGCAGGCATGAGGAGCCAGAGGATAAAGCCAAGTTTGATTCACAATAATGCAGCACCTGTAAAAGAAAAAGTAATCCTACAATTTGCTTGAAGTAACGCAGCTTAAATTGCATCAATTTCTGTTGTAGAAAGGAGCAATTTTGAGTGATCCTGTTACCCTGAATGTGTCTGTTGCCCTGCAGGGTAGCAATGTTGTTATGAAATTCACACATGGGGGATGAAAAAGGTTTGTTGAGTAATCGTTCCCATGCAGATCACTGGAGGATGAGGAAACGTGCCATACTTTGGCAAATGTTGTACCCAGCGAGTAGCTGCTGTTCAGAAACACCCAAGGAGGTTTTAAACCATTAGACGTGCTGAGGATGCAGCTCTCTGTCTTTCCCCACCTTGAAGGAGAAGGCAGAGGAGCAGCCCCCTGGACATCCCCATAGGTCCCAAAAGGAGCTTCTGAGAGGCTGTTTCTGGGAGCCTGGCAGAAACAGGAGCCAAACACACTGGGAATGCACTGAAACCCCCTGCAAACGCCTGTTTTTTTTCTGTGGATAAGGGAATCCAAGTGGTAATTTGCAGTTTGAGCGCGTAGAAGACAATGGACAATAATAATAGTCCCAAACTTCTTCTACCAGGGCCAAGGCAGCCTTCCTAATCAGTCATCTATACACCTGGTGTGCAGATTAGCAGCAAAAGTTTCCCTCTACAGACCACCTCCTTGTGGTCTGTGCTGCTTGCTAGCAAGATAACCTAAGTGTGTCAGGGCCTTCCCACCCACCATTTCTCTCTTGAAAAAAGCAGCCCTGCCCTTTTCCTCTCCCTGGCCATGCCCTCCCACCCCTTGCACCCATATGCCCATATTGGGACAGAAGTGGATCACTTCCCACCCCTGCAGTGGCCCAGAGCAGGAAGTGATCCATGTTACAGCCACTGCCTGTACTGGTCTGTGTGGACAGCTGAAAGAGGGCAGCATGGGAAGGCGGACAAACAGCAGACTTCAGGGATTGCCTTGATGGGGAATGCATGTTTGTTCTGGGGTCAGTGTGGTCCTTCAGACTGTGGGGTCACTCTCGATGTCTGTGCTGTACTGCCACCCATGGCATGAGCCTCCAGGCCCCTGCAGTACAGGTTTTCAAGAACACCGGGGAAGGCAGGGTGCCTATGTGCATGCTGATGTGTGCCACAGGGCCAGCCAAAACAGCATGCTGAGGGAACATGGCCATGGTGGAGCAGTACCTTCTGCTTGTGGCTCAGCTGCTCACCTCCCTCCACTGCCTATCCACATGTAGGAGCCAGAGAGGCAGCTTGGTCCAACTGTAGTTTAGCTTATTTTCTTCCACATGCCTTTTCCAGGCAGAGCGTCTCTGCTGTAAGGTCTTCCTTCTCCTTTCAGCCCTTGGCAGGAGGGTGAAGGTGAGGATATGGCCCCCACACAAAGCAGCGCATGTGCCAAGATGTACTGGGATATCTGTGAAGCAGCACAACAACTAGACATGAGTGAGGGTCCCAAGCTTGTCAAGCAAATGACACCCAGGTTTTTGGCACTGAGAGTGATACATTTGGACTTTACAGAGATGTGACAGACTGGGGCCTTTCTGTTCTTGTGCTAGTCAAGGGAAAAACCATGCACACCCATTCCTAAAGTCATGTGAAGACTCATTCTGAGCTAGGAAACCACAAAAATTAGACCATGAAGCAGAAAGTGCCTTGACTATTCTTCCCCATTTTAATAGGACAACTGGTGTGCAAAACCCCACTCATTTTGCAGACCATTGCGGCATTTGGGCACAAGCAGCAGGGGACAAGAAGGGCCCTGTGTTCTCTGTAACAAGTTATGGTTATCAAAATCCAGCCTGAAGGAAGCCTGGTTGGGTCCTTTCCAGGAGATGTAATCAGTGTCACGATCAAAAGCACAGCTATGGCTGTATAATGAAGCCGCTCCAGTGTGCCCATGGTGGGAACAAGTTTGAGGAGTGGTTCTTCTGCCTTGGGGCATAGAGCAGGTTTGTAGACAAGGCAGCTGAGCACACGCCTCCTTCACTGCTGGCCAAAATGGTCTTGGCCAAAATCCAGGGAGGAGAAAAAGAGTCTTGGTGGTTCAGATCAACCTCAGTGAAAAGATGTTTCCCTCTGTCAAAAACTATTATTGTAACCCAAAGACCCACTCATCCCAAGTGTGGCATTTGTATGAATGTATGAATACATATCTCTGCTTTGGGGGGCCTTACTATTTGCTTTCTGGTTTGAAGGATTTAAACATCTTCTTTTGCAAACTGCTAGGAATGTGGATCTGTTGGGAAAAAAAAAAAAGTGGAGCTGACGTTCTCGTTATATTCTCTTTACTGTAGGAACAGCCTTCAGAAAAATGCCTTGCTGTTATAAGAGTAGCAATAAAATCACAAGAGCTACCAACATGAATTCACCTCCTTTCAGCCTTCTTAGGTCTACAAAGAGTCCAGAATTCACCTCTTACAAAATATACATCAACATTTTGCAGCTATATTTATATATCTATTAATCCCATAATAATAGGGGTTACATTTTAATTTTAAATGCCAGTTGCTTCTCTGCCATCTGCTAAGATCTGACATGGCTCTGAAACAATCAATGATGCTGCAGCCTTAGACAGAAAATCAGTTCAGCTTCTTTTATTCACATGGCTGAACGCCAGCCAAAGTAGCATAAACAAAGGGCCCCTGAGCTCATACATCAAGGCTTTTGAGGCAATGAGAATCTCGTCTTCAGATCGTTTTGTTCTGAAATGTGTTTGCCATTTTTAAGGTGAATGTCCTATATGTCTTGTTAAGAGTTTGACATCTTGGCAACCTGTAAACTGACTCTACTGCTGCTTCAGAAGATCTTAGGGGCATTGCTGAGAGCATGGGAAGGTTAATAGGAAGGCTGTGCATGTAGCTGCCAAACTTACCAGTGAGCTCTGCCACAGGAATATATTTCACCTTTTCATTCCTTGCTTGAAGAGGAACCTCTCTGCCCTGCAAACCATCATCACAGCCCTTGAGTGTTTCTCTCTGTAGCTGTCTCAAGCCCCTGCTAGTTTGCAGCAGCAAAATCAGCCAAAGCATATTTCTTATTGGAGAAACAACAAATTTACAGTTTCACTGCTGACTATCTAGCAAATTTATGCCTTTTCTTTCACCATTAGAATCCAGATTTGGTTTATTGTGTCTTTACATCATGTCCTTGGAATTTCCAGTCACTGTATCATTGTTTTTTTAACAGATCTCCTCAAAAAAAAGAAAAAAAAGAAATTTTGTTCAGTTTAGTAGGTATGAGCTTCTCTGGTACGTATTAGGATTGGTATCTAGCTTGCAGGAAGGTTTCTACCTTTTAAAAAAGTTTGATACAGTTTTCCTATAGCCTGTCCTTTGAACAAGCAGAATTCAATTACAGGAGTTCTTGAATCGCATCCAGCCCCCTACCTTGGGCAACCAGCTGCTGCCCAGTGAAACAGTCTTGTTAAAACAAGCATCTATTTTCCTTGTAGACCTAAGGCAGCTTCATCTGGGCCACCTGCTTTTTGTCTGCTGATGTAAGAGGAAGCAGACACATCGAAGGCTTCTTACTGTAGGAACTTAAAATCTAGGTGCAAATTTTAGATGTTTCAGTAAATGTGGAATTTATTCCACCCCTTAGAAGTGCTTTCATACATGCTACTGTATTCCTGTGGCTTGTGTTAATTTTTGTGAATTTAAACCAGACTTTCATGCCGAGCTGACTTGTTTTTGTTTTTATGAGTTGTTAGACTATTATAAGCCTCCTGCTTCTCCAGGAGGGCACAGATTTATGAGTATTGAGCACTGACATGCAGACCAGAGTATGAAATCACATGTTTTGAGAGCACTTATGCATATCATTAATTTAATAACTGAAGACTACAGGCCTTCCATAACATGCTAATTGTTCTTTAAGCAAAACCAATTCAGCTGATTCCCAAAAGCCAAGGTGCATTTTGAAATGAGTGATGGGCTAAAAGATGTCTTCATTGGCTTCAAACCTATTGATGCTCAAAAACAGAAGAATCAACTTCAAGACACCTCAGCTGGATAAAATAGTAACTGGAAGATCCCAATAGCCATGATACAAAGCATTTATTTTCAAAGAAGCAGTGCTGAGATCTTCATTTCACTTGCAGTCAAATGTACTTCTTGTATGCTTTTTGTTGCATGCTGAGTATCATTCATTAAATGTGAGATCTCTATCTAAAAGGTAACAGTGTCTGTCCATCATGCAGAATGTCCTATCACGCTAGCAAAATGGCTTTGTATTGAAGATGTAAGTAGTGCTGCAGGCCTGTGATGGAGCTGAAGCTGCGTTAGGTTACGGGTGCAAAGGAGCAGTTCATAACTGACACTCCCTGGGGAGGGGGGAAGGTCCCTCTGGACAGAAATCGTGCCTAGGCCTCAGATGGCTTCTCTTGCTTCCATTTTCACCCCTTATGAATTATTCTTCCTTGCTCTTTGGAAAGGTCATAGGTCAATACTGCTCCAAATCCCCTGGTTTTTGAAAGAAAAGGCATCTCATGAATAATGAAGCATGGCTTTGTGCACACTAGGATAACAGCTGAGTGAGGAAGAAAGGATGTCCTCCACAGGAGGAACTTCTGTGTATGTTTTGAACAGCTCATCACCATGCACAAGAAGTCCATTTGTATCTGTGAGTGTTAGTACAGGCTCCTAACCAGAGGCCACATGTTCAGGAAAAGCTGAGAACAATCCCGGTCCCAAATAGTGACAGCATTTGAAATGAAAAATGTTCCTTGAAGTGTCTCGCTATATAAATCATTTGGAAGTATGACTCCTTATCAGTTATTTAGAAGTGCTGAATTTTAGCTGCGAAAATGTAATAGCAGAACTCTGGTTGAGCCTTCGCTGATAACCTAAATGTGCTGACCATGAGAAGCATACAGATTATACATAAAATCCAGAGTCTGAAAATGAACCTTGAATTTTCAAGTGCACAACAGGGTCTGAGAAGAGAAGAGACATTCAGGTAGTTTACAGCTTTGGCCTGGAGTCCAAATTCTATCTATACTGCTCTGCTGCTGGCTGTAAATGACAACTAACTGAACATCCATGAATGAAAGTGAGACATCTGAAACCAAGGGCAGCTATCTCAGGAGGCTGCACCAGTCAAAATGGTAAAAGAGAAATAATATTAGTCTAAATTGTGTTTTTGTCATTTAGATCAAAATATGTCATAAATACAGCATAAGAGACTTTGCTGAAATCTAACCTAAGCTACTTCATGGTCTTCGTACATTTCCAGTTCTATTCTAAATTATGTAGAACATTACCTAGTCATTTCATCTCTATTTTAAATAAACTTATAAAGAACTCTTGTTGGGGGTTTTGTAGGTGGGAAAGAGTTAAGGTTTTTTAAGCAAAGAGTTTTGGGCAGGCATATAAGCTGCATTTTTAATTGACTACCAATAGGTCTTTGAATATACTTGGTACATATTTGGATATATTACATTATTTGTCAAAACTGTTGCAAATGAGACACACAAGCTGACTCAAGGTATTGATTTATTATATAAACTACCAAGAATCCAGGTCAAAGCAAAATCACCTTTTAGAAACTACCTGTTTAGAGGCAGTGTCTTCTCTTTATCCTATAATCTGTCTCATCATATTTTGAAAGATTTTTCAAGAACCACAAAACTTAATTTTTTACAGGATCTAGGAAAGGAAGGTTGCGCTTTAGAAGGGTTATTCAACTGTGCATAAAATCCCATTGCCTGTAAAACAAAAACAATATTTTTTTTCCACATGCTCCTCAGGGTAGTAACCCAAAAACATTTTGCCACTGAAATCATTTTTGCGCAGGGCTAATCCTGAGGCTTTACACTACCTGCCAGTCAACTACTGATTTGGAAGCCTCAGGGGCAAACAAGGCACTCTCTTGGTGTTTACTCTATACCACAAAATCCTGTCCATCCAGCACATGCTATGTGTACATGCATTACATTTGAAAAGAAATTACTACATTGTGTATTTTCCCTTTTTTGTTTGTTTGGGATTTTTGTTTATTTTTTTACCACTACTGTCTCCCTGGAGGGGAACTTCCTACAGGAGGCATTGCATAGGATCCTGATGTGTTTGTTGTGTGGTTATCAAAAGGATAATTATGAACATGTAATTGAATTAACATCTTTTAGAGGTCAAGCTTTCACGTTAAACTTTCCTGCCTCCCTGCATTTGATTTTTCTTGTTCTTTGATCCCAGGGTTGCAAGAAACTATTGACTATAAAGCCATTTAAAACCTCGTGGTGGAGAGCTAGACACTGGTGCTCAGTGCAGAAAGTATTAGTCTCAGGGTGAAACAAGGCTGGATAAAATGTAATTCTCATTATGCTCATTGACATGATGCTTAATTAGTCCTCATTTGGGGGAACGGTGAATCAGAATCATTCAGGTCAGAAAAGACCTCTAGGGTCATCTGGTCCAATGTTTGTCCAACATCTCCCTAACCCCTAGACCATGTCTCGAAGCGCCATATCTACCCATTTTTTTAACACCTCCAGGGATGATGACTCCACCACCTCCCTGGGCAGCCTGTTCCAATGGCTAATCACTCTTTCAGTGAAAAACTTATACCTACTATCCAATCTAAACCTCCCCTGGTGCAACTTGAGGCCATTACCTCTTGTCCTATCATTAGTTACTTGGGAGAAGAGACCAGCACTAGCCTCACTACAACCTCCTTTTAGGTGGTTGTAGAGAGCAATGAGGTCTCCTCTCAGCCTCCTCTTCTCAAGGCAAAACAACCCCAGTTCCCTCAGGCACTCCTCATAAGATATGTTTTTCAGACCCTTCACCAGCTTTGTTGACCTTCTCCGGACCCGCTCCAGCACCTCAGTGTCCTTCTTGTACTGTGGTGTCCAGAACTGGACACAGTACTCAAGGTGTATTCTTACAAGTGCCAAGTATGGGGGCACAATCACCTCACTGCTCCTGCTGGTCACACCATTTCTAGGCCAGGATGCTGTTGGCCTTCTTAGCCACCTGGGCACACTACTGGCTCATGTTCAGCCAGCTGTCAACCAATAATCCCCAGGTCCTTTTCCAGCAGGCAGCTTTCCAGCCACTCTTCCTCAAGCCTGTAGCATTTCCAGGGCTTGGTGTTACCCAAGTGAAGGACTGAGACTTGGCCTTGTTAAACCTTATACAATTGACCTCAGTTCATCGATCCAGCCTACTGGGACTACTTATCTCATTTTTATTCAGTCTTCTATGTGGTCATGTCAGAACTATGGTATCTTGAGAGATTTGAGCCACGAGGAAACTGCCTGGACTTGCTAATATGTATCTGTCCAGCAACGGAGAGGAGTTTATGGTACCTATCTTGCAGAAGAAAGAAGGTAAAGTAGACCTGAGGAAAGAATTCCCAGATACAGCAGAAGAGTGTGTTAACTTCGGATGTTTGCTGTCCTAGGAGAGGGTTTCCAGGATGATATATAATTATGTAAAAAAGGGTTATGTTCCTAAATAAAGCTGGCAGACAGTGAGGGTTCTTTGGCCCTTTTCCACCAAAGTGAGGCTGTATCCAGGGACAGCACTTCCAGAAATAAGGAACCGGATGTGGTTTTTCTTTTTTCCACAAGTGCTATGTCTCATCGTGGACACCCTGGAGAGATCATTCTTGAAGGGTGAAAATTACCTGAGCAAGGTAAGTGAATCAAACAACTACTGCAGATAAGTAAATCACACTCTAGTAGCCATATTCTCTCTCCTCAAATTAGTGAGGGAACAAACTGCCCTTTATAATATCAGCATTACTTTACAGGAAGTTCCTATATGCCCTGGGACTCTGCTAATACACACTCAATACAGCTGTTGACAGCTTTCTTTGCTCGTAAAAGGCCTCAGTTTCTGTGAATCAGTATCATACCATTTGTTCAGAGGTGTCAAAGCCCTCCATGCTGTAGAGGAATTGGCTGGAAATTCTATCAGGGAGAGCTCACTGCAGCTGGGGTTCAGCAAAGTATTAAACATGTCCTTAAATCTACCCAACAAAACAGAGGGCCTTAAGCATGGAAGAAATCTTAAGCAGCAAAGTAAACCAGGTGAATTTAATCAAGACAATTAATCACATGTTTATGATATACAAACATTAAAATGACTGCAGTACTAGAACTTGAATTTGTTTCTGAGCAATCCAATAGAATGGAAGTTATAGTTATAATTTGATAATTATGTAGTAGCCAGCCTCAAACTCTCTCTTGCTTGTAGAATTGCTCCTGTGAGCATTTTTGTATGAGTTAATAAAAGAGTGAAGACTTCAATAGTCTGTATATAAAATAACTAAATCAAAAGTATTATTTAAAAATCAAAGGAAAAACGTTTCCTAATCCAGTTAAATTAAACTCAATTGGAACCTATTCAGTCACCTTCATAACTATTTAAAATGGTGATTGTGCAATACTTGCACGATCAAAGTTAATGTAATATTTATGCAATCAAAGTTAATGTTAAGACATATAATGATTTTACAAGATGAGCTGTGAATATAAATGAAAAATTAACATAATTATTAAAGATCATAATATTTGCATGGAGAAAAAAATATTTTTTTGCAGATGTAATGGTTTGTCTCATTATCTCTAAGAGGATTCCATGTATTATTTATTTTATGAGGCTTCCATATGCCAGCTTATGATTTGACCTTTTTGAGTGATTTTTTGTAACAGCAGCAGTAAAAGAGGGACAGGTTTATTTTTAATAGAATTATATTTAAGTACATGGACAATTCTATCTTCTGTGGCTCCTACTGATTTCTTGAGTCAAATTCACATTGTCCATGAACAGAAACACAACAGTCTTCTTAATTGTCCTCTTGCCTTTTAAGTTGGCACATTTTATGGAGTTGCCGTGTCTGAGTGAAAAAAACGGAGACAAAAAACCTGAGGGAGCTGAGGTCCATGGTGGGGATTCTTCTCCCCACATTCTGGGTAGGCTCTTGCTCATCCCCCAAGACAGCAGCCATTAGAAAAGGCCGTGCTCCCCCAGTCAGGGCCTGGCAAATAGCAAACAAAGAAGCAATGCCATTGTGCACAACTTGTCATACCTGCAGAAAAGGGGAAGCATTTTTCATGTCATTGTCTTCTCTTGCACTCATACGCCAAGGAAACAAAATCAGGCTTTGCTTGGTTTTGAAATACAAGCTGGGGAGAAGCCATAAAGATGTAACCTTACAAAATCCTAAACTTTGCAAAAATTTTGCATTCTAAAGTTGTACATGAGGTTTAGAGTATCAGAACAGTAAGGGTTTGTCTTCCTTTGTAAGAAGCTCACAGACTGTTTATCCATTCTCAGTTAGTGTCTGTAGAAGAACACATGTAATTTTCCTCATTATTTCTATTAATTATGCTCTAGTTCCTACTCATTGTGTTTTGGGTTTGTCCCAAAAGCCTCTTTCTTAAAAATCCCAAATATCCTCCACCTGTGCTAGAATTATTTAGATCTGATGTCTCTCAAAACCTCACCAAATATCAAAGAAAGAGATGTTTGCCTAAGTTGTGGCCTTGACAATTCAGTGCAAAAAGGATCTCTGCTCATGATTCTATTGCAGGGACAGAGACAATTATTAGCTGTGGATATTTCTAATCAGGATATATGTAGAACAGAGGTGGCTTTAGGAGTAGAGTAAGTGACAGCCCTCAACAGTAGTGTCTGTTGAATATACTCCCAATTTTATGTTTAGTTAATGAACCCTTAACAGCTTAGTTTCAATGAAGATGGGCCCATAAATACAAGCATATTTAAACATACATTTTTGATAATAGTAAAGGTGAAATAGGCTTCTTCAGTTCTGTGTAGTTTTTTACATATACTTAACCATGTGCACAGACACAACATAGATTATGTTTCCTCATAATTTGTACCAATAATACTACTGGTAAACCTTCTACACATGCATTTGTAATGTATTTGTATGTATATTACAGTATTATACTGACACCAGCTCTCCTGTGCTCAGACAATAAAAAATAATGAGAGGCTTGTTCTATAACCATATAATTTATGAATACTGTAGTTATTTCGGCAGATTCTTTGTCCTCATGCAAATTATTTATTTTGTACCTACTTACAGTGTACCCTTTGAAATTAAATTGAAAGTACAGAATGCCTTAAAGCCTGACTATCACGTACCAGCTGTCTCAGTCAGCTGGCTCGTCAGTCAATACAGACTGCAAATCACAGCTATATTTGACCCCGATTGGGAGGCTATTTTGGGAATTGTGCCAGGGTAATGAACAAGTTGTACTGAAGAGATCACGCCCTTTGTAACTAGTGAAAGGAAGATCACAGAACTAACAGCTACACGATGATGACTTCTGTTTTTAAAAAAAAAAAGTAATGGCCAAAAAAGCTTTTAAGAAAAATCTCATAGCCAATCTGCATCCTATTTTTCTCTCCAAACATTCTATCTTACTGTTTTTCCTTTTCCCTCCCTCTCTCACTTCTTTTCTTCCATACTCTAAAAAAGTCACTGCCTTTCCTAGCGGTCTTGAAGCTCATTCTGTCTAGCCACTGTCCTACAGCATGCCCAGTAGACACTGCTCTGGCTTTTGGTGTTGGTCTCCCTCCTTGTTTGCTGAAAGCTTCTGGCAAAAAAGGTTGGTTTATTTATTTATTCTTGGGGAAATCATGTGTCACAGGCTGCTGCTGTGTTTCACAGCACTGTAGTTTTTTAATATCAGATTGGAACCTTTGAGGGATTTAGGTGTTATTTCCTGCTTTTGACTAATATTAGTAAGTACACACTAAGATTCATTCATGTGTGGATCTCTGTTAAGTTCTTTTTCCTTAGCCTTACTGGTTTTCACTGGGGGAAATGCATTGGGCAACTTTACAAATGGAAACATAAATTACACCAATGTTTTTTCCACACACACGCGCGGACACACACACACACACAGAGACACCCTCCCCAGGTAAACTGCTCGATTTATGCCTGGATTGCTAAAACACCCTTTTTCTATAGCCTTGGAATTGACGACGACTGTTACTGTGTCATACTTTATTCTGTATTCTGACTGTTCAGATGCACATAGTCACCCAGACACATATATCCCCTATTGGTTCCCTCACACTCTCAGCAGGCTTTTCCAATATGTGTTTTCATTATTCCATCCATAACCTCAAGGTACGTCCCATAAGTACCTGCCAACCTGCCTCACTGTTTTCCTTCAAATCACAAATTCTGCCTTTCCTTTGCTGCAATGCTTACACAACCTCTGACAGAACTGTTGTCGCTCATACTGACTAATGTTACCTCGTTGTGCCTTTGCAGTCTCTGTCTGCCTGCACTTGCCAATGAGCTGTCTTTAATCTAAATTGCCTCCCTCTGTTCTTCTGTTTGCACAATACCTAGTGCAATGGACACAGGAACCCTGCCTGTGCTGCTTTGAAATTTTATGCTTACAATAAACAAGAATAATAATTTAAAAGTACCTAGTATCTAGATTATCTTGCTAATAAAGGAAACAGAAGGAGGTATTACAGAAACAACACTGCTTTCTCCTTAAATGCTCTGGTGGTTCTTTCTTTTCTGGGCTTGCCTGAAGAAAATCTCATTTTACTTTGAAGTAAGTGAATTATTTTCCTTAAGAAGTTTCCCTATAGATAGGATTTACCATAAAAATTACTCTGCTTAAATACTTCTATTTTCAGATTTTAATTCAAAATTTAGAATAGTGCTTTAGAGGGAATGAAATATAACATAATACATGTTCTTTGATCTCTGTTTCATCTGGGAGAGAAAGGGGTAGAACAATATTCACTGTGCAAATGTACATGCCTTCCTCACATCAAGAATATCACACACTGAATCTCTGCTCCACATCTTTCTCAGAAAGCTGCCTGTTCATGGCACTTACCCAAGCTGCTTTCCTCATTGCTGAACTTGAAATGCTCTCTCACCTTGGCATGGTTTCAACTATGTCAGTTAAATCAGAAAGAGGGAAAGTCAGGCCAACAGCAAAAACACCTTTCCTGGAGAGACATGATGCTGACCCAGAAATAACACTGAGCAGCCAGAACATCATTGCTACATGCAATATGTTTTTAATAGAGGAAGAATGATCTAGTGGTATCTGTGCATATTCAGTCATTGTTGTGTTTCCTGCTGTCATAGTGTATGCTTACTAGAAAGATTTAAATAAGGAAAAGGAAAAATAATGTGCGGTATATGAAATGTTCTGCTTGCTATGCTGTAATACAGTATAGTGCAACATTTAATCATTGACAAGCATCATTCTTCTATTATTAATAATCCATATGGAAAGTACATTGCTTGCAGTAGAATTTTTACAGACTTATTTTAACTATGCATTTCCATACAGTTGGGTATACTAATAACAATAATGCTTTCCTCTGCAGAAATGCAAATATTGAAGCACATTATAGTCACAGATTTTACCACAAAGGTTCAGGATAGGTTCAAGAAGTAAAGGACATGCCTTTATATTAAGGTTTTACTTAAAGTTCTTCAAGTTGGCAACAAATTTCTTTTAGATATTTTTTTCCAGATTATTATTCTCATGGTTGTACAAGGTCTCAACAGGCATTTCATCCTATCTATTATGTATACAAAGTACGCAGAAATTCCTCCAAATCCTAGATGTAGTAAACATGGAATAAGAAAGACAGGAAATTATTCAATAAGCAAAGACTCATTTTCTTTTGGATTCAGATGGTATTAGACAGTATTTCAAAAGCATGCATTTTTGGCCCATTTTCAGTGATATCAGCTTAGCCATTGAATTCTATAAAACTACCCATTACTCAGTGATTTTGAAAACCCTACACAAGGTGCAAAGGGACATGGTTTAATTGGCTACTTTGTTGTTTGTATCTCCTAAATAGCCAACAGCTCAAATTCTTATAAAAAAGGCCATTTTCTATTTATTAAATTATTAATCTACACTAAACTTACATTAAGTCAATGAAAATTTGGAGGTTTGATTATCCATGTTGTCCACAGCTAATATGGAAAACAATGAAACCATTAAGTTCTTACAGAAGTCTGAGTGCAAGTCATTTAGGTACATATGTAACAGAATATTCTTGTTCATTTCAGTCAAAAGCCAGGAGTGTCAAATACAAATTCTTTCGTAAAGATGGTTGTTATTTCTTCATTATTCACAAATGGTGGGACACAGTTAAGATACAGTGTGTGTTAACATCATGTTCTACTCCTTACACATAATTTTCATGGAATGTACCCAGCAAGAAAAGAAAAGATAATGCTTTAATTTTTCTCTTAAAGCTCCATCTTTGATAGGACAGTGTAACACATTCTAATTGCAATGTGCATAAATTGATAAACATGTTGCTTTGGGATTTTCATATCACCAGTTGAAATGAAATGTGTACCTGTTCTGTATATTCATGCAGTTTAATTTGGACCTGAATAGTAAGAATATATTTAATAGTCTGCTTCAATCATTCTGTGTCGTTATGTATTACAAAAGATCTCAGAATTTGTCAAATACATTCATTAAACATGACACTTGCAAGGACGGAGTAGGCTTTTTCTTGTACTAGCTCTCCATTGGGAACAGCATATTTCATGGTGAATTTTTCTTGATGAAGTGATAGCAACGTTGAGCTATTTTAAAATATATTTCCCATTTTTTCTACAGTTCTTATAATGATTGGAGATTAATGCAAATGTCACTCCCCATAAAACTGAAGTTTTAATGAGGAAATTAACTGATTCAGTATTGTTAGTAATAGAGTTTTAAAAGTCTTTAAGATGCTGATTCAAAAAGTCTTCCATTAAAAAGAGTCTATTTAACATACATAGCACTAATTTTCCTACATAAGATTTCTAAATTGTCTAAGTGTACTCTCTAGAACATTTAGTATTTCACCTTTGAAAAAACCAAAAGACAAAACCACCACATTTATATAGGCTATGGTTGCAATAATACGGTTACAATAACAAGATTAGTAGATATATTTATAAGATACGCATACATTGAGCCTAGTCCAGTTCATGAGTTGTAAAATATTTTCACTTATCTTTTTTTTTCTTTATAGTACAGTGTTCACTGTAGGACATTATTAGTGGACAAAATGCACCAGTGTAGTGAAAGCTTGTTGCATAATCATTAAGAAGTTTGTCATTTCAGAAATCACACTACAAGGGGAGGGAGTACATACTCAGGTGCCTTCATGATGTTCTATATTGGTTCTGTGTAATGTAAGAGTATACAGGGTATACAGCCTTCAAAGACTGATTTTGTTTGGTTGGCTGTCATGCCACTCAATGCCATTTTAGTTGCCAGACCTTATCTGAGAGAAGGAAGATAAATGAGAGAACTATGCATGAATGATGAGAAAAGGAAAATCCACAGGAATATTTCCAACGGATGACATATTGTCCTCAGAACCTGTGTTTAACTACCACCCTGGGATTGTGCACAAACCTGCATCTGTTTAACATCCCTAAAATCTCAACACTTTCTGGTGGGCATACTGA
>JAVSBS010018879.1:16692-32909 GCA_033124195.1 Coracias cyanogaster | reverse complement strand
CCTTCTATTAGCACTGTGATATCTCCTGACTATTTATAGGCAGAGCGGCAGTGTGCAGGAAGCAAGCTGCTGATCATCTATAAGAAATGGTCATGAGATGAGGCAGAACCACACCAGGAATATTAGAATGGCTTTAGAAAACATCGCTATTGAGCGGACAACTGCACAGTCTCGCAGTGCTTTTAGTAAGACTACTGGCATACAAAATTATTTGAGAGTACAAAACGAACAGGGCTTTACATTTAAATAATGTTTGAGGCTAGGCACTTCGAAACTCTGGTTTAAAGAAAAAAGTGTGCCTTGTTGTGCTCCACAAATTTCCCACAATTTTTGAAGCAACGTTTTCAATCTTTTACGTAGGCACCAGTTATGAAGTACACTTCTGTATTATCAAACTTATGGTAATTAAGCGGCTAAAAAGGCTCCTTCAAAGCTCAATAGAAGACAAAGGTTTATTTGTTTTCAAAGATTAATCTGTGTCCTAGGCTACTTCATAAAGAATGATTAGCAGGATGATCTGGTTCAATTTCCTGTGCCTATAATGTAGAGCCCTGTGAAATGTGTGCTTGCATAAGGATGCAGTATCTTTTGTGTATTAAAAAAAACAGATCAGAGCTCAGAAATACTACCCTATTAATACTGAAAGCTGAGAAAAACTGTTTTGTGCCTGACAATTCTAGACCATAGTCACATCAATTCTACACATCTATGTTGTGTGGCTACAGTAATATATAAAACAGATTCCTTCCTAAGTGTTAGGCTTGCAAGGAGAAACATGAGACCATAAAGATCCTCTCAGGACGCAACACTTTTCCACAGCATTTACTTCTTCACGTGGAACTGTCTACCAGGTAGGATCCCAGTTTGTAAAACTAACTGTTCTATCAGATGGGGTAAATATTGCATATTTTTAATAGAAATGTGCAAGTTTCTTCTGGTTAACTCTCTGAAGAGAGGGAAGCAGAGTTGAAATAGTGTACCCTACCAAGCTTTCATAGCCTATAAAAGCTTCAGGCCTTTGGTCAGTGGTGATCTGACAGCAAGCCCTTAATATCTGCCACAACAGGCAAATTAAGTTAGGTTCCAGTTTCCAAACACTCTGCATTTTCAAGACATATTTCCAATTTTAAGACTTGCGTTTCACCGCTTCTCAAGCCACAATAATGAGGGAGGTTTTCTCTTTGCTTCTGCCTGTGAAATATGCTGCAACCCTGGAAAAAGGATCATGTTCGTGCTACACACACTACAATTAGTAGCACCAGACATCCTAGATCAGGCATACTCCTTGAACACTTACCATAACCAGCAAAACCCATACGTTTTAACTGTGGAAAAAGCTACTTCCTTTCCACTATTAACTTGTTAATAGCATCCCCATACTTAGGAATTAGTTACAGTTAAGCCCACCATAATACAATCTGTATTACCTGGTTCACCAATGTACTAGTACAAGTCAACTCACCGCGACAGTAGATAGTGGGGATTTATGCTGACAGCTACAGCATAAAATAAGATGCAGAATATGATTCTTCTACATGCCTGTCCTAGTCACAATAGATTTTATATTTCTCACTACAAAAAACCTGGTTGTTGAGGACAGATCCTTCGGGCCTGTCTCCGCAGGACCGAACGTGACTTACACTAGGGTTACTGCTCTTGGCTTTGGAAGCAGATTTTGTGCGCACCCTTTTGGACTGCTCATGGTCTAGCTCCAGATGTTCCAGGCGCTGAGTCAAGGCCAGTTTCTGCTGGATAGCCATCCGAAGCAAGGAGTTCAGAGTCTTCTTCTCATCCTCAGCTGCTGCAAGCTGCCGCTGCATTTCATCCAGCTGTGTGACATATTCGTCACATCTGCAATGAAATACATCAATGTTTAGCAAACCTACAAAATGCATCCTTTGTGTCCAGCAGATACCAGCAGTGAGAGCTTTGCAGTTGCTTGCATGCACACTCTGGTAAACAGGAACTTCAACCAAACCTGTAGAAAACCAGTTACTTCTCATTGGGGTTCTTATAAGTCTTAACTCAACATTCATGCCTTTCATGATGTAGTATAATCAACAGCACCCTTATATAATGAAAATAAGGAGCCCATCTGAGGTCCCTTCCAAGCAAGAGCATTCTATGATTCTAAGAATATAAAAGCACTTATATCTGAAGATTAAGCAAGACCTCCTTCCCTAGCAAGTAGGACATTGCCGTCAAATGACTTCTGTCTCTACTTATGCAGAAGTCACAAAGGTTCTAAGCTTTAGGCTAGAAAGGGAGTCTGAGAACAGTAGGAGAGCTGTAAAATGACCGGTACTAAAATGACTGTTAATACCCTTTGATGAGCACCTGAACTTCATGGAGGACTTGTCAGTGTTAGGCTAAAGATTGGACTCGATTATCTTAAAGGTCTTTTCCATTCTAGGCAATTCTGTGATTCTGTGTGTTTGCTACTTTACACATTAGTCCAAATAAATTTCCAGTGGTGACTGACCAGCATTCTTAAAGACAAGCATCTCTTGGGATTCTACTTTCACCTACTCCCATTCCTGATGTAAAAATTTCTAAGTAGTGCTTTATAATTGTTTTAAAATTAATTTTGATGGTGAAAAACAAAGGAACTGAGTGTTACTGGGAACCCTGTGGGGAAGTTGTACAAATGCCTGCAAGCTGTCATCCACAGTCAAGCTACTTAACTGGCACAGTGCATCAGGAAGAATTAAAAAAATTAATGTCTTTACATGTAGCTGCATCTTTACTGCATATAGAAGACCAATTATGCGTATGTGTAGAAAAATAAATATTCATAGGAACCAGCTGGAGTTTACAATGGCCACATCTGTAAAATACAACTTCATAAAAGCACAAATATCCACAGAGAAGCTCCTTTTAACATCAAAATGGAAAAGTTTCTGACTTTAAGGGACATTTATCGTCATTAAGTAACAAAAAGACTGGCACTGGAGTCACCTGTCCCCACTACCCTTGTTTCATTCCCAGTATTGCCCTCCTAAGAAACTATTGGGATGTTTTTCCTCCTTTCCCAAGCTCCTTTCTTGTGAAACAAGATGTATCCACTTGTTTCATACAGAAGAGGAAGTTATTTAGCCCCAAAATTTTCAGCTCAGTGAAGCAGTGTCAAGATTGCTGCAGTCTATTTATTTAACCTCCACCAGAGGGGCTCATCAAAGCCAGACAAGGCAAGATTTCTGACCCCTCCCCTCCCTGTCCCACCCCATTTAGAAAAAAAGAAAAAAAAAAAAAGATATGATGAAAACAAGAGCACTGCAGTAAAGCAGAGTAGGGACTTCCCACAGCCTTGCTGATGTCCCTTCACCCCCTTTTCTAAATGTTTCTGCTGTTACTCAAATGCCTCTTGATTGAACACAGCCAATTGTGCCAAGCCCGAGAGCTGACTGGTAACACCAACAAGTGCTTGTCAGAGTCTGGAAGGCAGTAACACCGGTCCAATGTGAGCCAAGCCACAATTAAAGGCACGATTTTGAAACCAAAGGGTTATTGTAGCAAGTTGTTATCTCATCAAGCTTTCTGTAAGCACAAAGGTGTAAAGCTTCAAATGACTGTCCTTAGAAATCACAAGGCATTCACTATTTCAATAATCTAAATTAGTTTTTTTCCCCGTAAAAACGATGCAGGGAGTTTCCCCTTCCTTTCCAACAGGAAGGAAGTGTTATCAGTAGCACACATACTGCTGCAGTTCTTCCTGGAGTGCATCAGGAATAGTGTGGCCAGCAGGTCAAGGGAGGTTCTCCTCCCGCTCTCTCTAGTGAGGCCCCATCTGGAATATTGTGTCCAGTTCTGGGCTCCCCAGTTCAAGAAGGACAGGGAACTGCTGGAGAAGGTACAGCAAAGGGCTATGAAGATGATTAGGGGACTACAGCATCTCTCTTATTAAGAAAGGCTGAGGAACAGTAGGCGTTTTAGCCTAGAGAAGAAAAGACTGAGGGGGAACTTACCAATGCTTAGAAATACTTAAAGGGTGGGTGTCAGAATGGGGCCAGTCTTTTTTCAGTGATAGGACAAGAGGTAACAGGCACAAATCTGGACATAGGAAGTTCCTTCTAAACATGAGGAGGAACTTCTTTACTGTGACAGTTCCAGAGCCTGTCCCAGGCTGCCCAGAGAGGTTGTGGAGTCTCCTTCTCTGGAGAGATTCAAAACCTGCCTGGATGCGATCCTGGGCACCCTGCTCTGGGTGACCCTGCTGGAGGAAAGGGGTTGGATGATATGATCTCCAGAGGTCCCTTCCAACCCCACCATTCTGTGATTCTGTGAATAGAACAAGTGAGAGCTGAAGAGTTTCCTCGAAGATGAGGTAGACAACATGTGCCTAGGTGGACTGGGACCTGTCCTACTTCCTTCCCTCCTGCTATTCACTGACTCCCAGTTTAATTTTCTCAAAAAAAGTTAGGCTCCCATAGCACTTAAGACATAAGCCTGCAGCACTGCTTTAGCTTCATGCAAAGCTAGCAGCAGGAGCTATAGCAGTGTATTTTTGTGGTGTGTGTATCTATATTTTCACTGCTTTGTGGATAAAACAAAGATCCTTCCTTTTACAGTTTCATTTGCCATCTGCTGAGCTACTTCCTAGCTGTATGTTCAATACAGAAATCATCAGAAGGTCAGAACGGAAAATGTCTTTCTGTTTTCTTTGAAAGAAAAGAATAGAGCTTTTATGCTGTAGAGAATAATATGAAATTAGCACGAGCCTGTTGTACATTTACACATTCAGGTTTACCTGGGTAGTGAACAGAAGGCTTTGATGTTGCCTATTTTCTTACCACTGGTGATTAACAACAACAAAGGAGCTGAAGGAAACATCAACTAGATTTTAAAAACATCACCAGCTAAACCATACATCTACACAGAGAAAATAAATATCAAGAATCAAGACCTGTTCTGGAAAAAAAGGGTGATCTAACCAAATAACCTTGGTATATCTAAAACTAGGGAAGGGAAACCCCCCTCCCCAGTATGACCATAGGACAACATGTAAGAAAGCAAGACAAATATGACTGGAGGAGGCCCTTGAGAGATGCATCAACTACTTTAACTTACACCTTGACATATTAAATTGTCAACCTACATGAGAAATTAAACCACAGAGGATTAAAAAAAAAATAAAAAAAAAAAATCACAATTTTGGGGGCTTTATTAAAAAACTGGGAAACATATTAGCTGAGAAGCACTTAAAATTACATGTAATTTTAATTGCATTAAAATTATTAGTCACCTGCTCTTTCAACCTGAATCTTTATATCAGAAATTAATATTAAAGACTGAATTTTAACACCTTTTCCCACCTATTCCTTACCCCAAGCCCTGATGAAAATGAACTCACCTGCAGAGAAAACGATAATTTTGTATTACCAAAGGAGGGACCTAAGGAAGAAGGTTATGGGGGTAACAAAGCTACTGAATGTCCTTTCACAAGGTGGCCTGAAGAAGACAGAAGAAATCACCCCATCTTTAGCCAGTTTAGGATTATGGATAAGCAAATTCAAGGGAATATAGCTAATTGCTAATTTGTAATTACTTCCTCAACACCTAAAGGAAAACTCATTTCTTTTTTATATTGAAAGGTTGAAATTAGCAATCCTATGCCAGTGGATTAGAAGGAAGTTTAAAGTTGTCACCAAAGCAGGATGTTTTCCCCAATAGTAGGGCAGTGAGAGCTGGAGGATCTAATCCGTAACTCTGTACCCTGTACCACTGAAGCTGTGCACATGCTTTGTTTTTTACAGACTACTGTTGCAACTCAGCTACAAGGTCTACCTACAAGGAGCACCTTCACCAAGGCTGAGTGTCAAGATACCCAGCATTACTAGTAGCAGACACATTTAGAGTCCAGAGCAGGCACATCAGCGTTACAAATGTGACTATGTGCAAGACATCACTCATGGGTTTTGGTAGCATGTCTAGAAGATCACTGAATGTGTTTGTCCTGCCTGGACATCCCTTTCCTTTCATCTCTCCAGGCATCATTCATCACCTCTAGATCTAGCACCAGGAATAGGAGGCAAATGCTATTGCACCCATCTGGGAATTCCTTCTGGAAGTTTTCAAAGTCACACTTTCTGTGTCTGGCTCCTCTAAGCATTTACCCTACAGGAATATCCTCGAGTTGAATACTTCTAGTGTGTGGAGTTCAGTATGAAGATCCTCGAGCCATAATGCCCGACCCTGCGAGGACAGCACTGTTCCCTGCATGAATTTAAACTGCTTTATATTCTGCAGGCATTTTATGTCCATGAACACAAGAGTATTTTCCCAAATGCTTTGGATACTTGGAAAACCAACAGAGCTTGTATGACTCCAAACTGATGTATGTATTCATTTGAAACACCTTTTCTCCACTAATGAGCTGCTAGTTTATGTGCAATCATGTGTTTCCTTTTCACAAGCACTATCTTGTAATTTTAATCTCCTGTCAGATGCTGTCAGTCTTCAAGTCCATTCTACACTTCCCGCTCATCCCCTTGCTGACTTGCTGCACTTCATCTCTCCCTTTATTTACAGTTCATGAAATAATGGAAGATGATGATCACCACACATATGCACACTTGCTCTCTGCTTTTCAAAGCCTTCTGCTTCTGCTGAATTTCTTAATTACTGTTCTATCTTTATGTTAGAGGGGTGAGAAATGTCTGTTCTCTTACTATCCGCACTTGTTCTCAGGCTCTGGAAAAGAAACAGAAAATTCAGGAACAGCAAAGTTGAGAAACCCATGCCTTTAATCAGAGGATAAAGATGCATCCCAGGTCACTTCTCAGAGCCAGTTTAAGCCTGTCAGTGTTTATTAGGACAAATGCAACTTCATATGAATACAATTGATTGGTTTTGTTGTCTGAGCTTCAGCAAAGAAGTCAGCGAGAAGCCAGCTTGGCTGCTTCTAGTGTACTTTACTTCATCCACCGCAAGAGCATGGCTGTAACCTGTCACATAGGAGGTTCTTCTGGAGAGATCATGGAATCCTCCCACGAGTGCGCTTAACATGCAAGTTAAAGAGGCAAGAGACTTGTAGGCTGTATCAAAGGACAGAAAACTAGGGAAGAGACAGGTGAAACCCCATGTTGTACTTTCACTGCATGTGGTTTCAGCCATTTTCGATATTTAGTAGAATTTTTTGGAAGGATACTTATTCAAATTCTAGAAAATCAAACTCAAGAGAAAGACTAGCCTAACTAAATAAAACAACCTTTGCTTTCTAGAATGCAAATTTATGTTTAAACTGCCTTCTTGCCCCATCTACAACAAGCTTCTCTTTCCTTGGCCATGAAGTGATGACCATACTAGCCTCCTGCTCTACATCTAACCATCCTGAAGGACTTGAACTCAAATCGCTAGTTGATGAATCCATGTACCTGTGCTTTGTTATCACTCACAGTGTACTCTGGAAGCTGCAGATTCAGAGGTGTTCTCCAAATATCTAGCAGAAACCTACAGTGTTCTTACTACCTCCTTCCTTACTGAAAAGTTAAGCTCACCAAGCCTCAAGCTTAAATTCCCAGCTCGTTTTTTCTCATCTGTTTCGATACAGCATTTTTTCCCCCATAATCAACTTTAAGAAACCTGGGTAAAAACCAGCATCCTGGCTCTGTGCTCGCTATGCATTGCTTTGAAGTGACCCGAATACCACCTGCAGAACCTACCTCCTGTTCTCCCTCACGGCCTTACTTGGTGCTGTTAACGCAGGGCACTGCTCACATTAAACCCAATAAATATTCAGCAAACACTTTGGAAGTAGCCCCTCATGCAGCATCACCAGGCCTTGTTTATATTTTCATTTTGCAGCACCAGAGCTGCCTTTTACCAAGTGCAAATCAACTTCACAAAGTAAAAAAAAGATGTTCAGCTTCTCTTCAGATGTTAAATGAAGAAGTGATTGCATCTCTCTTCTTCTGGTGAAGAGAGGGGTTACTAATGAAGCATCAAAATGACTGTAATACAGGGATCCATAAATACCTATTACAGCCTAATTAAGCAGATAAATTCCATTTCCAGCTCTACAGGGCAGATCTTTATCTGGCTTCTAGTCTGTTTGTACACACAACAGGGATATGTGTGTTAAGAAAAACTGGACTTCAACAGGACAGCTACTGCATGCATGTCTGCAGTACATGATACAGATCTTGACTTATCGCTTTGAACGGCAGCTTAATTTTAGACAGAGAGAGTTGACTAACGTGCTGCAGCGGCCCCTCGGTGCTGGAAGTTGTTAATCTGTGCAAGCCTTCCTTTGTCTCCAGGCTGAAGTCTTATTGTATTTCCATTCCTTATTAAATAGCTAGTAGTATTGTTAAATTAGTGGGATTAACCTACTTTCAAAAGGAAATTAGGTCAGTTACTATATTCATGCCCAGCCTGCAACTCATGTATTTTTACAGCTCTCTTGCATCCTACCAAATGGACGTCAATACATATTTGTGTGCAGCAGTTTGCTTCATCCCACACTTGAGCACAACACTGAAACATGGTGGGGTGAAGGCCCCACCAGCCATTATTAGTCTCTGCTGATACAAATCTCTTTGCCAAAGAAACATGGCTTACTGCAGGCTGTTAAGAGGTGCTTCATTAGCAGGTTGTTTGCAATGGTGAAGACAAACTAGGCTGTTACATACTTCCAGTATTTGAAAACACACCTAAAAATCAGACTCTAAAACAGTTTTTGAGGTCTCAAAAACTTTTAAAAGCACACCTAGGAACACCCCTTCCAAACCTTCCTTACCTACAATGGAGACTTTGATGAAGCAACCACTGATGGAAGAATGCACTCAGCCAACCACCAAGACGAGAGATCAGGGAGGGAAGGGGTGACAGTGCCCTACCTACAGCAATAGGTCTGGATTGCTGTTATGGCATCTGAAACACATCTGAACACCCTGGGAGAAAGCAGCAATTTTTCATGCTCTGTGCAACTGCTGCTGTCTCAGGCTGGATGCAAAATACAAGGCCCAAGCTGCTTGTCTGCCATGCAATGACCAGGAATGCAAGCACTTACGAGACGAAAAGCTCAGCAGACCACATCTCCACTCACTCCAACCACAGTATTTTAAGCCCGCCTTTGCTCTTGGCTCTTTATTTTTTTCACTAGTTACTAAGTAAAGCATAAGTTCAGAAATTACAAATTGTTTGCTTGGGCAGCAGAGTCGTACATCCTCAAGGGGAGCCCACTCCTGCCTCCATCATTCCCCATTCCTTGTAACAGCTCCAGGACAGAGCTCTTAAGGCCATTGCTTTCAGGAAGAACTTTATTCTGCCTCCAGTTTCCCCATGCCAAGGAATCCCTGTTACTGTCTTCCCAGTAAAAGGACAAGACTGACCTCTAGGTAATATACCAAGAGAAAGGCAGCAAGAGAATTACCCCTTTGGCATTTCAAGCTGATCTACAATTAACACAAAGATTGCAATGTATTACTTGCACTTCAGAAAAGGAGAGAGAGAAAGGAAAGAAAGTAGGACAAAACCAGTCCGTACGGGACATTCCTTTCTCCAACATAACGAGCTGCCACAGCTCAACCTCTAGCATTCCTTGGTATCCATATACCAAGGAATTTACCCACATACACAGACACTGACGAGAAACGCTGTATCAGCAGGAAGTTGAAGATCATGCTAGGAACGTCAGAGCTGCTGCAAAACCAACCCCACAAGAGACCGTACAAGAAAAGCCTCAGGAATCCTCATATGCACCCTCATGATTCGTTCCTATGGTACTTTTTAGCAGATAAAGACTTTTCTTTTCCTGTTTTCCAGGATAACCTCCATACAGGAACCAACTGCACATTCCTTAGCTGTGAAGCAGGCCTGAATTTTGAAACATGATGTTATTGCTTCAACATTCCCCAAAAGAAATGCATAGAGAAGAAACCAGTGACAGCAGCAGTAAGTAACGTGCATACTGAAGCAGCATTTATTACTTCTCTGGCATGTGATGTGCCAGCAGGCTCTTTTTGTCTGCTAACACTACAAACCACAAGTAAGAAGCAGAAGCAAGTTCCAAAGACATACACAACCCAAATCAGCTCACACAGGTATATGAAATGACAGAGACACCAACTAACTCCAGGATGGCCAACCTAAGACTAACCAGATGTTTGCAACATCTTTACTTCTCTCTGGATCATTATAGGTCAATCTTGCACTGGAATTAAATAACTACCACCACAACAACTTCCTGCTCTGTAGCCACATACTCTATCCCTGGCATTTTCCTCATCCATTGGAACAGATTGCAGACAAACACTGTAAGCAATGAATATGGAAAAAGGCCACCACCACACCAGTCCCTGCATGGGTAGGTGTGCAGGTGGCTTGGCTCTGCCCCAATGCCAGCAAGGAATGACATTTTGCAGAGTTGGTATGTTCTTTACCTTGTGGCAAACATTGCTCTCAGGGAGGAGAAGGTAGCAGCATCTTCTTTCAAAGCCTTCAGCTCGTTTCGCAGTTTCATCATGGTCTCCGTAACCATAGCTTTCTCATTTTCATACTTGCTTTTCAGGTTGGCAAGGGCTACCTCTGCCGTCTGTTTACCAAGAAGAACAGAAACACACTGGTTAATAAAACCCTTCACAAAGTGGCTGGCTAAGCAACTCCTAATCACTGTACACATAGTGAAACATTTATTTTGTACTGGAAGGTCAAACTTCTGGTTAACTTTTCATGTGCACATTAAATAAACTTCATTCTTGAACACCGAACATTATCAGATACATGGGTCTCCTACTTCCATTAACCAGGCAGAAGCATCTGCATCATTTTACCTTTCACCCCTGCTATTTTGACCATGTTCTTATATCACATCCTCATCTCAGATGGCTTTCTACTGCTTGGATTGAGTGCACTGAGAGCAGCCCTGAGGAGAAAGACTTGGTGGTGCTGGTTGATGAAGAGCTCAACATGAGCCAGCAATATGCCAGAGCAGCCCAGGAAGCCCCAGCTGTGTCCAGGGCTGCATCAAAAGAAGTGTGACCAGCAGGTCAAGGGAGGTGATTCTGCCCCTCTACTAAGCTCTTGTGAGACCACATCTGGAGGACTGTGTCCAGCTCTGGAGCCCCCAGCACAAGACATGGACCTGCTGGAGTGGGGGCCAGAGGAGGCTACAAAGATGATCAGAGGGCTGGAGCATCTCTTCTATGAGGACAGGCTGAGAGAATTGGACTTGTTCAGCCTGGAGAAGAGAAGGCTCCAGAGAGACCTTATTGCAGCCTTCCAGTATCTGAAGCGGGCCTGCAAGAAAGCTGGGGAGGGACTTTTTACAAGGGCTTGTAGTGATAGGACAAGGGGTAATGGGTTCAAACTGGAAGAGGGGAGATTTAGATTAGAAATTAGGAAGAAGCCCTTCAGTCTGAGGGTGGTGAGATACTGGAATGGGTTGTGCAGTGAAGTTGGGGATGCTCCATCCCTGGAAGTGTTCAAGGCCAGGTTGGATGGGGCTTTGAGCAACCTGGTCTACTGGGAGGTGTCCCTGCTATGGCAGGGGGGTTGGAACAACAAGATCTTTGAGGTCCGTTCCAACCCAAATGGTTCTATGATTCTATGATTCCATGATTCATTTACCACTGTCAGGAGAAAGAAACCTCATTTCAATGGGCCGCTCAGGCCACCCCAGATCAGACTTGTCCGTGGAGAGGTAGGTCCTCTTGATGGGGGTGGTGATTCTGGGTTTCAGTAAGATGGGAGGGATGTAAGCATAAGTTCTACCCTAACGTAGCATAAAAATAAATACAACTTGATTTCCTGATTTCTACTTAATGATAGAATACCAGGTTGGAAGGGACCTCAAGGATCATCTGGTCCAACCTTTCTTGGCAAATGAGAGAGCCTCCTTGCTGAGTGTGGACCTGCAGGTGTGTTGGGCTGTGAGTGGTGAGTGCCTAACAGAGGACACAAAGAATCCGTATCCATGTGCACCAATGGTGAGACTTAACAACAGATGCTCTGCATGAGTTTATACGGAGCAGACAGGTGGTGGCAGAGCTCCATGTAGAAGGACACCCCACCAGCATCGGCACAGGTGCCTGCACACACCAGAGCATGTCAGTGTGGGATCCTGCGTGCTTCGGCACGCCTGTGGGTCTACACTCCCAGGTAGCACAGGGAGAAGTCTGTGTGTCTCTGCAGGTGTCTCTATGGATGAGATCCAGCAGGCACTGATGCTGTGTAGGAGGAGGTCTCTTTAGAAAGCTCTACCATCCAGCAGCTCCTGCTGCTAGGTGCAGATACCGTCCAAATGAGCTGACAAATACTTTGGTTGATATCAAGTACTCATAGATCCTCCAATGACATTGGATGTCCTTGAAGAAAGACTTTTTTGGTCTCTCTCTTGCAAGACTGGTTCAAAAAGGGTTTTACAGCCCTACTAAGATTATCAAACTGGCATGAGCTTTATGTGGGTAAAATTGGTCTAAAATTCTTCTTGTCACTCAAGTCAGCCATGCTGGAGGACCTGCTTCTAATTCAAGTGGTTTTATCTCATCCAGTGCTCTCAAGCCCAAGATCTCCCTTACTAGGGGACACTGCAAACTCCAGGTTCTTAATCACCAGGAGAAGTTTGCTTAGTTATCTTCCATCTCCCCATCCCTAGCTGCAGCTGCAAAAAACCTCCATAATTCTATAGATGAGGGATGCCAACACCAAACCAGCTTTTTGTGACTAGCACAGGGTGGGAGGTGAGGGACATGTTGGCTTTCCCAGTCAATCCCTGCAACATGACACTTCATGAGCCCACATGTGAACATATGATGGTTTCTAAATCAGCTCATTTGACTGGTGTCTGGACATTAACACTGCATGGAGTCCCTCCTAGGATGAAGCCCTGGATGACCCCATGCTGGTTTTATGAGGGGGCTTTGCCTAGGATATTGGCTAATTGTAGGGATCCTGTTGGCAAAGCCAAGGAAGCATTTGGTCACTCCCTCAGCTGTGAAACAAAATGTCTAGAGGAGCTGGACAGAAAACATCACCTCCATCAGCAACCACACATTCTGCTATCCATGTCTCCAAGCTGAAATCATTGCCCCCACCAGCTCTTCTCCTTCAGTCTTGTCCTGTTGTGGGTCTGGCTCCTTCTATGTCCTTGGACAAACTCCTTTGCCTTGGGCTATTTCATTTTGCAGCACAGAAAGTTGTATGGGACCCCAAAGGTCTACCTAACAAGGTCAAAATTAGTGTGACAAACGTGTGTGTCCATGTGTCCAATACAAACCAGACTAAGACAATCAGTCATCCTGGCTCCAACAAGAACACAAGTATAACCATGATGCTGTCTTCACTGTCAAAAATAGGTCCCCATGGGTCAAACAAAAAGATTTTTTAGGAGATAAAGACCATGGGAATGGTCCAACCCTCTTAACTTTGAACAAGGTGGCAATTTCTCTGATGTGTCTTCAGTTCCTCTCTGACACAGACCAAACCTTTCCTCAATAGCTTCTCATTTCTGTTTATGGGAAGCAAAGTGAAATGCAGGTGACTGCCTCAGACTGTCAAATGAACCTTGTGGGCACCTCAAGGCAGGTGAGATTAATACCATTCTTACTGAATTTGCTGGACTTCAGTTTGAGCCAAGGGAGCTGAGATTTCTCTGTGCATTTTCTGAGCTGCTGCCTCTGGTGGCTTCACGTTTCCTGCAGAACTTGTGATATCCAGGGTGCTATTTAGTGATGAAATAACTACAGAAGAATGGAGACACGAAGTCTGAAAAACCCTGGAGGTGGCATCACCTGAGGATTTGAGGAACCCTGAGAAGCGGTGGGCTGTTTGGCAACCTCAGACCTCTAAGTGAGTCTCCACCTGTGAGGATGGAGACTTCATCTTGGACTGAGAGAAACAACAGCCATTGGGGAAAATAGAGACCCAAAGCAGGGTCAAAACCCAAGATTTTAAAGTCTAGTAGACTAACTGAGAGGGGCTAGCTTGGATTAAATCTGTATGAGAAGCTCAGGTAGAAATGGGGATTCCAATGACGCTCCAGCTGCCTTCAAAGGCTGGAGCTCAATCATATTAGTAATTCCAGGTCGCTCCTTTCAAAATGAACGAAATAATTCAAGAAGTGCTCTCCAGGATGCCAAGGCAAAGGTTAACACTGGGTCTCGCTCAGAGGAACATGCATTTTACACAGCAGACACAGGAGTGACAAACCATAATTAACATCTGAGAGCAGCAGGCGAGGATTTGGGGAGGCAAATATTCCTATTGTAAATTAAATATCGCTTTAGTCAGAAGATCATTAGAAATATGCTTTCACCTGCTCCTAATTATTTCTCCCACTACAATAGGTATTTGTTTCCACTCACAGGAAGATGGGGCTGCGAGACACGCTATGCAGAGGGTGGAATTTGGTTCTCTCTGAAGTAGCTCTGACCTGCTTGCACACAGGGCTTCACCAGGGCAAAAGTCTTCTGCATAAAGGTGCTTTTGACTCCCGTGTGAAGCTCAGCGCACCTGAAAAATTGCATATATTAATCTGCACTGCGGATGGTGCTGCTGGCTCTGCCTCCTGCCCCAGAGGTGACCATGATCCAGCTGCAGATCCAGCCCTCCCTACGCCTCCGTGCACAGGCAGCACGTGTTCACCAACCTCCACAAACACCCAAGCAACGCCCATGGAAAGCTCTTCATCGTTTTGCATGGCATCCAAATATCATGGCGAAAAATAAATTTTTTTAAGCCTTCAAAACAAACGCTCTTTTCAGCCCAGTGGCAATTACAGAGAGGTCCTGATCCTTCCTGCACGTTGCTGTCAAGCAAGTTTTCAGTAGGATTCAATAAAGTGATCTGACGTTTCTTTGGAGATCTTTGCACACAGTAGCTCCAGCCAGGAAAGAACTTTACTTCTGGCAGCTACGTGAATATTTTATTTTGCCCAAAGCTAGACAGGTGTGATCAAGAAGAACAAGGGGGGGAGAAATATATTAGCAAAAGGCCTTTCAGTGGCAATACAGGTGTTTGCTGGAGTGCAGTCAGTTTGGGTTGTGTGCGGTTTTTTTTTAAAGAAAAAAAATCTTAGCAGGGTGAGATTAAAGGCACAGTGCATTTATTCCTCATAGACTGAAAGTTAGGAAAGCTTTTTTTTTTAAAAAAAAAAGGGGGGTTGCAGTGCTGGGTGATGAAGTCGCTAATTCTGAATTTCTAACCAGCAGCTGTCAGCCTTCGGCACTGAAAAGGGTGTTTTGCACCAGATCTGCAATGGGGATTAAGCTCCTCAATCCCATCAGCTTGAAGAGGCTTTGGCACATTAGCTATGCCCTGGATCTGAGCCCTTCTTACCGGGCACTGGGGAGGCACTAAAGAGTTAATGGAGTTTATAATTCACAGAACAAGTCAATACACTCATTCAAATAGTTACAGAAAGGTCACAGGCTGAGATACCTGAAAACTGCTTAAGCAACAATTTTTTGCTCCTAGGGTAAGCCGAAACACAAGACGCGTTTCCTGGGAGAGGTCGGCGATGTTGCTAAAGCACCAGGACCGGAGGAAGGAGCTACCCAAGTTGTTTGAGGTCTAGGAAGTCAACTCCCAGCTCAGGAAGTTTGTTAAAGAAGAGATGAAGAGATGGCTTGAGCAAAATGTATAATCAAGGGGATGTAGGAGAAGGGTCTTCAATTCAGTGGTAAGGACAAAGTGTGACAGCGGAGCTAGGACCAGCCTTGAAGAGGTCTAGCAGGAGTGAGACTCCCTGAAACTCATTCAAAGCCTCTGTCTCTGCAGATGCCAGACAGCCTTCGACAATCTCTGTCACTCAGCTTTAGGGGACACCAAAGAGCAAAGGTGGAGGACAGCTGGTCAGAAGGAAGGGAGCAGTTAGCCAAGGGGCCAGGTTCCTGTCAGTGTGGAGGAAGGAGACAGCAAAACTAATGTCTCACCACCTCCAGCTGGCATGGCCTACTGAGATCATGCAAGATGTCAATGACAAATACATGCTGATAGACTTCTAAATCAGATCACAAATATACACATACACAAAAAAAATTTAAGTACAGTCTACAGCGATACCATGGTCCTGCACCTGGGTCAGGGCAATCCCCAGTATCAATACAGATGGGAGATGAAGTGATGGAGAGTAGCCCTGTGGAGAAGGACTTGGATGAAAAGCTGGAGCTGAGCCAGAAACGTGGACTTGCAGCCAGCAGTCAACGTCCTCCTGGGCTGCATCCCCAGCAGCGTGGGCAGCAGGGCAGGGAGGGGATCCTGCCCCTCTGCTGCGCTCT
>JAVSBS010018879.1:0-16592 GCA_033124195.1 Coracias cyanogaster | reverse complement strand
GAGTAACTACTTGAATTCTTTCATAGAGTCATAGAATTAAGACTTACCTCATCATCTGAGGTGTCTTACATTAAATATAATTTGACATCATTCAGACAGGCAGTAGATTGGAGCTACTTTATGCTTAATGCCTCATGAGTATGTGACATGCAGAAGTCAGTCAAAGCCCCAGTGCTCAGCTTTACAGCAGGACAGTGGTGTGCCTCTAGTGACACAGCCTGTTTCAGCCACCCACCAAACAAGTACCACCAACAAGAGCCTGTCTGAGCTCAGGGTATGGCTTTAAAGATAAATTCTCTTGAGTTTATCACCTAGTTGCCTAACATGATAACCTTCACAACTGTAAGACTTGGTTACCTGTTTGTTGGCCTTCAGCACAGTTCTCAGAGTTGCTATCTGTTCTCTCTTGGTGCTCAGCAGGGACTTCAACTTCAGGATTTCCTCCATGAGAGCTTCCTTGTCTTTGTCCACCACTGGCCCAAGTTCTTGAGTGGCAACACGCTGCCTGGATAACTCAGTGGTTCTGTCCACAGCAGCTTGCAGGTGTTTGATTTGATCCCGGATTATAGCGATCAAATTGTAAATGTTCATTGGTTCCTTCTGAGGATCTGACACGGGAGATGGCAGAGGTGACACTGGAGAAGGGCTGCTGTCACTGCTTCCATTCTCTGCCTTGCCTAGCTCTATAGTTAACAGGCCTTTAGAAAGAAGAATGGGAGACCTTCTTCCCTTGGTCTCTGGACTACTGTGTCCACCTTTACCTTCCTTGTAGTAATCCAGCATCACTCTGTTTGGGGTTTCATTGTTGCACATGCAGACATGGTGGTACAAATTGGCCAGCTCTTCACTGAAGGTGACCAATTCATCTTGGGCCACACTGAGGCTGCCCTGTGTCTCTCCAGCAACATCACTGACTTTCTTCAGCTCCTTCTCAAGTCTGGCCACCTGTTCTCTATCATGCCTACTGGATTTTTCTAGTGAGGTGATCTTTTCAGTGAAAGCTTGGCTCTCAGTCTCGTATCTGCTCTTCTCTTCCTCATACTTAGACTCACAGTCTTTGTATTTGGCCTTAAGATTTTTGAGCTCTTCTTTCAGGTCAGTAATCTCTGCCACAGCCACTTTGTACTTGCACTCCAGGATCTCTGGCCCATTGATGTCAACTTCATAATAGTCTCCATCTTCATGGCTGTCTCGGTCCTTTTCATTGTCAAGGGCAGACTGACGTTCCTTGCTGACCTGGAGCTTCTTCATTGCATTCAGGTTCTCTGTGAGCCTGCCGACTTTCTCATGCTGCTCTGAGAGGGCCCCTCGCGTATTTTCCAGTTGCTTCTGAGATTCCTGCAGCGTTGTTAACAAGTTCACCTTTTCTCTTTCCATCTGAAATGTGTGAACACAGACATCTATGAGAAGGGAACTATATCACTAAAGGGTTGTATTGTAGGAGACAGCAACTCAGTCAAAGGTCCATGTGGCTACAGAAATCCAATTGCTTGCACGTTATGGAAAGGCTATTTAATTTCTTCTACAACTATCACAAGCACAGTGCTGCCTTGCCAATTCTTTCTCATTTCCACCTCAAAATGGACATTTTTACACATTTATTCTATGTCTCACAGTCTCAATGTGAAAGCATCTTTTCAGCTGAAGGTGAGATAAAGTTTACTGTTATCTTGCAGATTATCAAGTCAATATTAGAAAACATGAAACTACTCTATGGTGGAAGCTTGGAGCTTCATCAAAGGCTATGAAATACCAAAATTTAAAATTTCTCCTCTGAAAGTTCTCATTTTGAAAAAAAAAACAACCATTTTTTCCCACAAAGGCTTTAAAAAACCTTTGACAAAATAACCTTAAAACATTTCTAGGCAACACAAATACGTACTGTGTTTCAGACTCTCTAACTTTCCAACAGCAAAAATGTGACACAGAAATGTTTGATTTAAAAATGCTTTTTAAACTAATTACAGAAAATAGTTATGATAATCAAGTTTCCTTTGGATGAAGATGACTGGAGGAACTAATTTGTGAACAAAATACTATCTTTCTCACTAGTGACGCAATGAAGTAGATGCTCCATGTGCTGCCCAGAAGATTCTAAATCAACCAGAACAGAGCCTTTACAAATACAGCTCATACTGTATGGTGGCCACATGAGATATTGAAAAGACTGAAATTACAACCCCAATGAACTCTGAAGAGTTGTTTAGGAAACCCATTTACCTGTACAAGCTGTTGTTTCAGCTTCTGGATTTCAGAAATGTTTAATTCGCTCAGCAGATCTGAAACAAGACTTGGGGCTGGAGGGAAGCCTTCATTTTTCTTGGGTGTTGACGTACTATTCTTGCCATTGCTGAGTTTGCTGAGGCAGTTTTGTTCAAACCCATTCATGATTTCATCATTATTGGGCTCAGTGGCTTCATCACTGAACTTCAGGCCATCCAAAGAGATGTTCAGGTGGCTGTTGTACATGGAGTCGTTGATGTTCATGTAGTGAGAGAGCTCCTTCCGAAGATTGTTCTTCTGCTCCCGCTCTGTTTTCAGCGTCTCTAAGGCCTCCTCAAGCTGTCGTTCAGAGATCTCCTTCAGCCGTATGGCATCTTCTAGCTGGCTGTTGAGAAATTCTGTTTCTTCTTCAAGCCTTTTGATTTCATGCTTCAGTCCTTCAAACTCCACCTGGAGATATACAAAGGAAGGAGGGAAAAACTCTAATGAAAATGTCTGCCTGCAAGGCACCAAGTAATTATATTTTTGAATTTTCACTAAATATGGTGAGAATAGAATAATTTTTTCCATTCTGCTGTCTAGTTTTGGCACTACAACTGCAAAAACTGCTCACGTAAATTACCTTCAGAGAGACCATGGAATAAAATTTCTATGCAAATGTTAAATGTGCTGATCTGTTCCAGCTTTATTACGACACGTGGGAGATACAGTGTCATACAGCGGCAGTACAAACCAGGCTTTTCTAGCACATTATGCAAACTCCTCCTCTGTTTGATTACAAATTCCCTGGTAAATCTTCCTGCAAACTCAAGCTCAGCAATTCCCAAACCCCGCATCGCAAAGCTCTGCTTCTGACACTACTGGCCTGCTGCTAGACTATGCCACTAGGCTTAAAGCTCTGGGGATGCAGCAGCAATCAAACTTGACTTTTATACATTCAAAATAAAACATTTTATCATTTCTGTCATCATCATTTCAGCACATCTTGAGAGCGCTGCCATTCAGACTCTGCACTTTGGACTCTCAGCGCTGCTACAAGACATTTGACGGCATAGCATAAGGTTTTTAGCTGTAAAATTGAATTTTTTTAAGCCTCTATTGCATGGAAATTATGAACACCAACTATTGCTGTAAAATTTTGAATCCTTTAGGGGAAAAAAATGCCTGAAGAATACCTTTTAGTTACTTTGAAAGAAAGGAAAGCAGGCCACATGATATATTTAATTTTGCCAACTGCTGAAGGAACTTTAGGTGCCAACATAGACCAATCTGATAGCACTGAACCATGCTTGGCTTAAAAACCAGGAAACAATTGTGTTTGCAAGTTAAGCCTGCAAAAACTTGATAGCCTCTTCTAATTATGTAAGTAGGATAATTAAATCTTATCAAAATTCATCGAGTAGTATTAGGACAAGGTAGGAAATGAACTACTGCCTTGAAAAGAACTGGCTCTTGGTTCTATTTGTCCACTGAGCTTAAATATTTAAGGCTGCAGTCTATTTTCAAAGGTTCCAGATCACAAACATGATAGTCAAGAATTAGTAGCAACCGATAAGATGGTATCTGAGGTTAAATTTGGCTCAGCCCAGTATGACAGCATTCCTGAATCTTGTTAGTTTAGAATATGAAGATGGAGCTGGGAACTTTCACTTGCTCTTCAGAATGCAATGAATGAGACAAAAAAAAAAAAAAAAGTAAAAACCAAAAGTAACCAACGACATAGGTTGGATCTTAGCAGATCCCTATGGCTTCCAGTCTCCATTTAGAGCACAACAGTTCCTTCATCCCTACCATGTGATGTCAGGGCACCCAAAAGAGCATCATTAGACTAAATGTATTCAGGTGAGAACAGGTCCAACCTATTTTGGGCTCATCAATGAGGCCAAAGTAGTAAACACTGACATGTAGTTTTACCTGGAGATAAATGAAATACACTGCATTTCCCAAACACCTTACTTGATTTGATATGGCAGCTTCATTCAGAACCCTGAATAAAAATGGTTGCCAGTTGACAGATGAAGATAAGCAAACTTTGCCAAAGACCATACCTAATCTAACTAACCTCCACAAATAACTGAGGGAAACTAAGTTGCTGCAAAAATGCAGTTCTCTAAAATTCTGAAAATAATGGGAACTGCACAATTAAACATGGCTTTTCAGATGAGCAGTCACACAGGTCCGATGGTCTAGAGCAACTCTAACAGCAGCCCACATTTAATGCAAATAGCTAGGAGAGAGAATGGAACTGGAGCAATAGAAGCACTCAGCAGAAATAAAAGTAGATGTTCAGAAATGCACCCAGTACAGATACTATAGAAGAGGATTGATGGAGAGTATTGCAAAGAGACATTGGAAAAACTAGCATAGCAAAAAACTAAACCAAGTAGCAAAGCAGACTGCTGGAGACTTCCATTAAAGAGAGAGGGCAATGGAAGGTCTTGGAGGTCAAAGTAGGAGCAATAAAGTCTTGTGACTGTGTATAACCAGACTCAAAAAGGATTTAAACATTTTGGGACAACTCTTGGTACTAAAAGATAGAGCTTACAGTCTCAAAAATGGTATATAGAAAAGAAGTGGCTGAGTGTTCAAACGTGACAGCACCATGGCGTAACACAGGAATTAACTGGTGTTACTAAAGCAACACTGAGTATTTTGAAAAACTTGCCTGATTTTGCTTCAGGACAGATACTTGTTTCTGGAGACAGATGTTTTCCTCTTCAAGCTCTGTGTAGTCTTGCAGCAAACGCGCTTCTCGGAATTTATATTCTTTAATATCATCTCGCAGCCGGGCCCTTTGGATCTCCACATTCTGATTGACCTGGAAAAACAATCAGACCCCAAATTATAGTGATTGGGTCAGCTTCAATTTAATTTCAAAATTCTATCTTTCCTTATGTGCACTAATCAGGTTCTATTCAAACAGAAACTCTTCCCCTCGTGCATCAAAATGAAATGACAGAAAACCAAATCATTTACACAATAATTAGATTTTGTTTTCTTCCTTCTCTTCTAAATTTCTACCCTTGACTCAAAAGCTAATGAGTAAGCAAGAAAAGGAGCATTCACATCTAGGTTGTCTCATTGGCTGTAAGCACCAGACAAAACTTTTCCAGCTCAGAAGTCCATGCCTAGACCTGTTAACACTTAAACAAGAAGGGCCTTTTCACAAGTGAACAACAGGTTCAGATGCATCCAGATGTTCTTATTTGGAATGCATTTGCTGCCATTTTTCAATAGACACTTTCTTTATGCCCAGTGTAATAAGTTTGGAAATACGTTCTAAAGAATCCTTTTGAAGAGAGACACAGTTAAAGCTCAAATGACATCCAAAACCCCAGGTAGAAAGAAATAGCAACTGGTTGACTTCAGTGTTCTCTTCTCTCAGCCCCGACACTTAAGCAAAACCTTAATAAAAGACTTTCAAAAACAAAACAAAAAAATCACCATCATTTTTTCAGGATAAATAAGTAAAAATCAGTATCTTGGTGTAGTATGATGTTTAGGTCTTTCCTGAAGGTGCACAGACACTTGAATAAGGTGAGCACACACATCTAGCTATGTGAATAGCTCTTAGATGCAAACGAAGAGTTGCTACGTTCCTGTTCTGTGCCTGAGCAAGTGCTGGCTTCATCTGTGCACAGCCACAGGGAAAGATGTGGCACTGGCAACTGAAGGCTACAGCCAACATGAATTCACATCTCAACTTCTTCTGAACAACTGCAATGAAGATCTCTTGTCTCTGGAATGAAGAGCCTCCAGCCAGATAATCCAAACTGTTCAACAGTCAGGACTGCAAAAGGCTCTTGCAACAAGTAGAGCTTCATACAAATTAGGATATTTTATCTATAATTTTCCCCATTCTCAAGTAAGTGAAATGCAATGGAAGACCTCCCACAAAGCTACTGGCAAGCTTCCCTCCCCACCATTCAGGTTGCTGTGCTCCTCTTCCTCTCTGGATGACCTAATCTTTGCAGAGGTCAATACCAGGAAAAATCACTGGAGCTAGTGTTTTCTGAAGAAAGAACGGTTCCTGTCCAATCCTGTCCATTTAATTCAGAGCAACAGCAAGAGCCCATTAGTCAATGTGAAAATCTTGCTGTGCTCTGTCTAGCATAAGAAAAATCGATTTCAGTGTGCACAGGAAGACCAGATTTAAAAATAGCTCCCTTGTTTCCTGACCAGAGAAGAAAGATATAACCTAGATTTATTGGCTGTTTAGCAAGCTGTGCATTCAGTTTGCTCTTAGCATTTTCTTGTAAAGTAAATGTGCATGCTTGCAAGCTGCAAGGTTACGTTGAGTGCCATGCTCTCTCATATCACTGACCAAACAGCAAAATTTTTGCTGCAGCGAAGAGGAGCTACTGCACCCTTCCTCAATCAGAATTTTCCGTTCCCCACCCAGAAAGCGGTATATTTATATATATTCATATATTTTAAGACAAACATGCATACACTGCACATGCTCTCCCAGGCAGTGCTTTACAATTCCTCAAGTCTGTAGAAAAGGTAAGCTGACCTACCAAGGAGTCTGAACCCTTCTGTGACTCCAGTTGTTTCAGTGTCTTTGTGGCTTCTTCCTTCCTTCCTCCTCTGCCCTGAGCAACCTCTGAGCAGAGGGGAGAAGGGGAGCTGGAGCATGGGGCATGCCTGGCTAGGCTCTCAGCTCTATGAAGTCACATCTCCACCTGAAGCAAATCATACAGCACTTTAAAATACCACTGTGTGGAGAACTAATGGCCATAAAACCCCATTGAGTGTTCACCTACCTGACAAAACCCCTTAACGTAGAGAATATTCCCATTACGGAGAAGGCTCCCATCCATCCTGCCCAGGACAAGGCTGTGATCTGAAAGTGATTTTGCTTGATTTGAAGGCCACAGAGCACCTCGCTCCTGCTGCTAGTGAGCCTGTCTTCAGCGTTTTCATCCTGCCACCTCTGCCTTAGAACAGTTCTGCAAAGGGCTCCTCCAAGGAGCATTGGTGCTAGACATCAGGGATGTCCCCAGGACCAGTTTGAATCTACCCTTGTTTGCATGTCAAGAACATAACTACTGTCCTTCACCACTGCCAAAAACCCGTTCCTTAAGCACCTACTAGCACACCCCAGCACACAAAATTATGTATAATTTGACCCTGAGAATTCAAATAAGAGAAAAAAAATCCCAGGTCGCTGATTCCATCCTTTGTTTTGGGCATGGCACACTCTGTCCAGAGCTCAGCCTGCAGCTCACCAGCCAGAGCTGATCCTGCAAGTGAAGCTGTGTCACTAGATGGTTTCTGCTACCCTGAACTCCACCAGCTCATGAGGTCATGGGTCAGTTCGAGTTCCCTGCTGCAGCAAACGTTCTCACACTTAATTTTACACGTTGTTATCACTAGAAACAAAACTTAGTTTGCCCAAGTTTATTACTAATTCTAGGATTAGATTTAATGCTTCATGTAAGAAATGTTTCTAGATACAATCATTGTCTCTTGTGTTCTTCACATGAAGGATTCACAAAAAATGATGCAGGCTCTTTGGAAGAGAAAGTGCAGTCAGAAAGGATGGCAACTCATATATTCTGGTGCTGCAGGGAGAAGAAAATGGGATCATAGAATCATCTCAGTTGGCAAAGACCCTTAAGACCATCGAGTCCAACTGTTAACCTAATAGTACGTAAGTCCACCAAAATAATCAATAAAACATGATCTCTTAGACATTTTATTAAATAGAAGCATGAAAATTGGGAAGACTAAGACCCAGACACAGAACTTAGTGCCTTTTTTGGTGGAAAGCGCCACAGAGGTGCTTCGGCCAATGTTTGTCCAAACACTGCCTTCATACACAGAAGAGCCAACCTCTAAGCTAATTCATCTACCTTAGGTACCAACAGTGAAATTCAGAACTCAGAACGTGGACAATCAAGCTTTTCTATGCACGAAAAGAAAACTTCAGGCCAATTACTCAATGTGAACACAACTACCAAGTTATATTATTTTGGATACAAAGACGAGCAGCTGCAAGTTGTGTGAGAAGCTCAGAGCTGCCCACTTGATTTTAATGGTGCTTCCTTTGAACATAAGAACTGTGGTCCTGTGGCAAAGTATCACCTCACATAAAATCCTCCTAGAGCAAACCAAAAATAATCTTCCCATAGTTCTCAAGTTACAAGCTCGTAATTTTTTATTATAGATATTAAACAAAACACAAATATTTAAGAAAAAAGTTCCATTAGATCCACTGTTTACTATCTATCAGTAAAAGGTTTGGGAACATGATCTTTCCCTACTACAATAAAGATTACCTGTGTGACAAGGCCATTTGCAGTCCCTGGCAATGGGCAGATGCTTTTGGGGAGCAGAGGTGGCCCAAGAGCAATGTGTGGCTGGCAGCACCTCCTGATGATGGCCTTCCCTCTCTGCTCCACTTCCTAAGCCTTGGTGTGACTGCAGACAGGGAAATTGAGAAGGAAAGAGGAATGTAGAGCGCTGCGCTCACTTAGGAAAAGAAATAGTATTTTGTTTGTGTGTTTCCAAATGCAAAGTCAAGCTTTAATTGCATTTCATACAGGAAAAAAAAAAATTACTGAGACAAAAAAAAAACCCAAGAGAGAGCTGACTCATATCCCAGTTGACGTCTCCCTTCCCAGGTGCCTCTCAAATACCATTTCACTCTGGGAAAGGGGAAAAAAGCCAACTCAAAAAACAAAACCCAGAACTCTTTCCCAGCAGAAGTTGCAGTCTATTGTTTTGGGCTATGAGACAAGAGCTGAAGAGCTCCACTTTACCTGAGACATGCCCAGCATTTCCCAGCACGGTCAGATTGAACTCCGTGACAAATATCCCGCAGGGACAAACAACCAGAGAGGGCAGGGAGGAAGAAGATGGAAGATGTGAATCTCACAGCACTTCTATTCTCCTGCAGAAAGCAGGGAAAAGAGCGTACTAGCTATTTATCCTAACTTATCTATAATGCTCCCAATAGCTCTGAGGTGTTAATGGAAGACAGGCAGCTATGCTGACACTTTGGCAGCAAATGTACCCAACTGCCTGGGTTTTGTTGGGTTTGTTTTGGTTGGTTGGATTCTTTTCAACTGTCTTCTTGTCTATACATCTACCCCATGACAAAGCATCTTACTATGGATACATATGTCTCAGGATTTTCTTTACGGTGATTAATGCTGGGGCATCACCCTACTAATGCACTCAGGTCAAGGTTTATTTTTTTTTGCACACCACTAAATAAAAAGCTTTGTAAAACTGTGACATTAAGGATGGGTTTATCGCAACAGTGGAAAACAAAGAAATGCACTGTCATAGATTTTTTTTCTGTGCAACGTCAGAGAGACCTGAGCTTCGACTCAGCTACCACAGCATATCCTGGAGCCGTTTAAATCTCTTCTATCTACTTAATCAGCATTAAGTCTTGCTTTGTACATTCTATTACTTAAGATGTTGCTTTGCTAACTCTCTGTTAGCAAATCCCAGAGTCAAATCCAAAGCACATCCTCCAGACAGGGAGGGTTAACAACTCCAGACACATAGCAATACACCACTTACTCTTAAGATCCTTGTGTAAGGATCCAGCCCTGCTCCAGCAATGCTCTCCAGATGCAAGCTCACAACCCAGGCAAGGATAAATACCCCTCCTTCCAGCCCATGGGCTTTAGCTACTCTCCCAAAATGGGTGGGCTTTGCCTGGCAGTGCACCGGGCACTAAACACATCTAGTGCTGAGGCAAGCCCAGCGATCTTCACAGAAACAGACAGACCAGTGGTGTTGAATAAAGTGGGAAGACTGGAATGAGCCTGCGGGCACCAAGAAGTCTCTGAGATCAGAGGATGACTTTATAAATCCATCTGAAATAACCCATTTTAAAATGGGAATGAGTCTGTCTGTTAATGGTCTCATTTCCAAACCATGATCTCATCACCAATAAAACTGAGCCTCTTTTGAGCTCCAGGAGCACAAGAGGGGACCCTTTTTCTTTGGAGACATGGGCTTGTCCTCTTGCAGCACCAGGCAGCGAGCGGGCCTGGGCTCTGCACCTCAGCTCCAGTTGAGCGTAGGAGACTGGATGAAAAACGCTGACCTAGACCCAGCGACAGCGTTATGAATGGCACTGTGTAACCTCATTATTAGTCTCCCCCTTCCTGCCCTAAATTGCTTGCTAAGAGCAGTTAAACTCCACCTACTTTTCAAATCTCAAATCTAAATGCTTGGCAGCTTCCCAAGTCCTGCACTGCCACAAAGAAAACATTTAACCCTTCTAAGGCTTTCCATCTTTTCTTTCCAGAAGGGCTCCTGGAGCCGAGCCCTGCTCTAAGAAGGTCACTGGTACCCAAAGCGTCCCCAGGCAAACACCAGCAGAGGTGAACAACGCTTAAAAGCGGCCTCACTCAACGAAAGCAGTGCAGCAAAAACTGCCTACAGCGTCAGCGTGTGGGATGTCATTTCCCAGGGAACAGCTGAACTCAGACAGACCTCAGGAATATCCCAGCTCAAGTTCTGACTGCAGTAATTCTCCCTATGGAGGTAAGCTAGCAAGAGACTGGAATGATGAAGCATGTTTCTTAAAAAACAAAGTGAACAATAAACCAGCTGGACTTACAGAAGAACCATAATGAGCCTCTGCTGCCTCTTCCACAGTTTTATCTGCAGCCCCTACTTAAGGGAATAGAGTAGTACTAAAGATGTATTTCAATTTGTAGCTCTAAGTCACATTTAATTTAAAAAAAAGCATATTGTTACATTAAGCATAGTTATTTATATTTCAAATTGAGACTGCTTATTAAAAGGTAATAAATCAAATCAGACATCTGCCACATTATAGAATCATAGAATGGTTTTGGTTGGAAGGGACCTCAAAGATCACCTAGTTCCACTAGATACCTCTCACTAGACTAGGTTGCTCAAAGCCCAATCCAATCTGGCCTTGATGCTCCAGGGACAGAGCATCCACAACCCTCCTGGGCAACCTGTACCAGTGTCTCATCACCTTGAGAGTGAAGAATTTCCTCCTAATTTCCAGTCTAAATCTGTACTCCTCAACAGAAAACAGCACTAAGAACCACAAGCAAGGCAATGGTCTGCTTGGAGAAGCTGTGTGGCCCCAAGGGGTTACAGAATAAAAGATCACAAAGCAAACTCTGAAACAACAATTTGCTGAAATTTATTTCCGATCTTTGAAAGGTCTCTGGGTTTCATTTCCTAACTGAAGCATGTAATCTAGGCTTCTTCATGCACTAGGTGTTTTAGGAGAGTCAAACTTATGCAATCCACTGTGATAATTTGGGAGTAAACTAAAAATTGACCAATTTCCCTATCTGGAAATCGGGCTCCATCTCTGATTTAATGAAGATACTCCTCTTAAGAGCAACCATGCTGCTGGTATACAGCTTGCAATATATCCACAACAGCCCTCATCAGAACAGGGACTTCTTCCAATGAGGTGCCAATCTGCTGTCTGCTGGACCTACTATGTGTTGTGACTCTCCCAGCGATCTGACCCAACTCTATCCCCAGATATGTGCCAAAGGGTCCCTTGGCAGCGGGTGAGGCTGCTGCACCCACACCTCCCCATGCCCCACCACCTGTAAGCTGGGAAAATCTTGCAGAGTGGTTGCTAATGATGCTCCCAGGTACAGAACAGCCTTGCAAGGAGTGGTGACAAGCCCCCAACCCTGGTGGGGAAGCAGCACGAATCCCTTTGCACATCCACGTTAAGTTTGCCTCATCAGAAATATCCACAAACCATATATTTTCGATAATCATAAGTGCAAGCTTCTCTTGTTAAGTAAAGCCTGCCCTCCTCTGTTACAAGCTCTGTTTGAGGCTCATTTCTTTTCTTACTCTACTATTAAAGACTTATTTTGACATTTCCATGAACCATTTCCAGCAGTGACAGCCTTTCCTGGGCAGGTTTGACAGCAGCATTCTACAGCCAGGAGCACATTTATTGGACTTCAGCACTAGATACCAAAAACTGGTCAGATTTAAAATAATTTACAATTAATATTGACAAAAAGTCAGAGGTAGTACAGCTATCAAAGATTAGAAGTCTCCTGCTGACTTAATTTGGCTGTCAATAATTTGTATAGAAAGCACGACATGAAAGCCTGGGCTACATCGCAGCATTAGTAGCCTATTTTCAGAAGGTGCCACACCTCCTAGATGTGGAAAGTGCTTCATTTACCCCATCCTACCAGGATGCAATCACCTTGAAGCCACTAGCTTAGAGCCCTGTCACTACTTCAAACAATTTTAATTAACTAAATCCCAAAGGAGTTATCTATTTAAATTAGTGATACCTATGACATCATTTATCTTCTTAACTCTTCTTCCTGAGAAGGCATAGTCCCACCAGCCTTCATTCACACAAAGAAGGGCAAGTGTAGGGTCCTGCACCTGGGGAGGAATAACCCCATGCACCAGTACAGGTGAGGGACTGACCTGCTAGAAAGCAGCTCTGTGGACAAGGACCTTGCGGTCCTGGTGGACAGTAAATCAACCATGAGCCAGCAATGTGCTCTTGTGGCCAAAAGGGCCAATGGCATCCTGGGCTGCATCAAGAGTGTGACCAGCAGATAAAGGGAGGTTCTCTCCCCCTCTATTCTGCCCTGGTGAGGCCCCATTTGGAATACTGTGTCCAGTTCTGGGTTCCCCAGTTCAAGAGGGACAGGGAAATACTGGAGGAGTCCAATGCAGGGCTACGAGGAAGAATAAGGGACTGGAACATATTCCTTATGAGGAAAGGCTGCAAGCCCTGGAGCTGTTTAGCCTGGAGAAGAGAAGGCCCACAGGGAATCTGATCAATGTTTATCAGTATCTGAAGGGTGGGTGTCAGGAACATGGGACCAGTCTCTTTTCAGTGGTCCCAGTGATAGGATGAGGGGCAACAGGCAAAAACTTGAATATGGGAATTTCTACCTCAACATCAGGAGAAACTTCTTTACCATGAGGGTGACAGAGCACTGGAACACGCTGCCCAGAGAGGCCATGGAGTCTCCTTCTCAGGAGACTTTCAAAACCAGCCTGGACATATTCCTCTGTAACCTGCCCTAGGTGAACATACTTTGGCAAGGATGGAGTAGCGGGAGATCAGTATGGGCATAGCCCCAGCTGCTGCTCTATCAGCCTACATTTCTGTTTCCCAATAGACAAACTGGAGCTTACAAAAAGAGCAGGACTCAAGCAGCTCGGATTTTCTTTCAACAGCCTTGTTTACCACTTAGCAGGATAGACTTTAATAGCTTTCTGATGACTTAACACAATTACTTCATATATATGTATATATGTGTCTCGATGAAATCTCCTTCCTTTTTCACAGTTGTACTTCAAATAGTGTTACATCTAGCTTGTATTCTACAAAAATAAACATATACCTTTATTTCCATAAAGCAAGAAAAAAATTAATATTTGGCCATATAAGAGTAGCACAATGCCCTCTTTCTATGAAAAAGGATTGTTTTCCTAAGAACTGTTTTCATAAATCACACTAAAATTATACTGTATAAAAATCTACATGTGGGCAAAATTGGCAGCAGCAGCAGAGTCCCTCTGTCATCAAAAAAGCCACGTTCATTGTTCATTGATGCCATGCTAGCTTTTCTTCCCACAAGAGCTTTTGTCCAAGTTTCTCTGAACTTGAATGGCTGAGATATTGTGAAGATGAAACAGCTCTGTTAAAATAACCCCCAGAACAAGCACCGCCATCACTGAGACACAAAAAGGGCATGTTTCCATTCTAGATTCTGCATTTTAGGGCAAAATACCATGACAGTAGAAGTGGTGGCACCAAATTCTTAGAAGCAGCTGTCATCAGTGCTTGTACTGACAAGACCATATATATCACTCGTTAGCTGTAAGCTGTCCCAACAACTATGGCTTGTAAAGCTGCTGATTATGTCCACACTGGCCACACAACAGTAACACCATGAACTTCCATAGATGTTCTCCGAAACCAGATCCAAACCTGTTATTTATCAGGTTGAAATCAGTTGTCTTTTCAATCTTTGCAGCAATGGAGGGTCAGGATAACCCAGATAAGACAAACCAAGGATACCTCTCTGGATTCCAGACCTCTGCTGGCCCACACTGGCAGCTTGGACTTTATTGCACGTGCTTACTCAATACCTGGTCATTCAGTTCAGTATTTCTGTGTCAGTCCTGGCTAGCTCAGGAATAGCTCAGAGCTGTGCCAGTCTGGACACTGAGGACAGGTAGCTTTGCTTCAGGGAAATGCCAGCTACCCTGGGTTTTTTCTCATCTGCTCAGCTTTTACAATAGTGGACACCTCCCTCTGGGAAATTAATTGCTATGAAATTCAGGGGTTAATGAGTTAGCGTCACTCAGTAATTAAAGGGAGAGAATACTAAGCAGTGCCAATTAAAAACCTGTGGTCCCCCTTCTTCATCTGCAGATGATCCAGTAGCATTTATGGGGAGCTGGGGAGTGAGACTTGATACAGTGCCACCCCAAACTTATTTCACCTAAAAAAAAGGATAATGAGGAATATGAGTAAAGTACATCAAAACTAAACTTGAAAAACAAACCAGAGGGTAACTTCAAGCCATTGTTTCACTGATGACAGCATTTCCAGCTACTCATATTGATTTTACATCTGTTAGAGATTACATACAAGAGACTTTCTCCCTCCTCTGCTCAAGCTGGTCAGAAACCCTGGACAGACAAAAGTCATGATGAAGGTGGCTAAAGACTCATCAGCACTGCAGTAAGAACAGGATAAGTACACAGCAATTTCTTTAGAACAGAAATGGTTCAAATGGTGACTCTCAACACCCTCCTTTTCAATATTAACTCATCTTTGGACACCAAGTTTCTAAGCAACGGCCATTACCAAGCAACACTGTTGTTAACACCTGTCCTTGGAATGCATCAGGGCACAACAACAATAGAGAAATCTATGTGCTTTACACATAGAAACATGCAAAGCACATCAACTGAATTTCCACTACAATTCATCGTCTCTGGAATGGGTTTTTATTATGTTTCAGATGGATACGGATGACATGCAGTGCTTCCTTTTTGTGAAAACACTCAGCTCTCATCATTCTTAAAAAAAAAAAAGATAGATGTTGCCAGTGTAAAAGTCAACCTCAGTGAAAATAAAAAGGCTGGAAGAAAGCAGCTGCCCTCAGCGATGTGCTGAGCCCACACGCAGCGGAATGCTGCTGTCCTACTGGCATCACCACCTCAGATGTGGTGATGTCACTCTTCTAACTCTTTCAACATATGAGAGGACAAGGAATCCAGTCCTGCACACTAAGTGGTGGTGAGACACTGGAACAGGTTGCCCAGGGGGATTGTGGATGAACCTGGACATGTTCAAGGCCAGGCTGGATGGGCCTTGAGCAACCTGGTCTAGTGGGAGGAGTCCCTGCCCATGGCAGGGGGTTGGAACTAGATGATCTTTGAGGTCCCTTTCCACTGAAACCATTCTATGATTCTAACTCTTCCAGTGTCTTTTAGCATCATTTAATTATGCTTCTGTATGCACAGTTCAAAAAACCAGCAGTGAATCAAGGATTATCTTCTGTGTGCTGCAGTGGGATATTAAAGCATCATGCCTGGACCCAGAAGGGACCTAAAAATCCACAGGTTAGCAACTCTGAGAGCACCTTTGTGATCAAAGACTTCTCCATTAGAAGTTAAGGGTGCGTACCAACCCTACCACTCCTGCACACTGGACAACCACCACATGACTGAGCACAGTGACTCTCTGGTCACACTTCACACCTCACCACACAGAGCAGGGGAAATGTTGGGCTTTTTACTTTTATGTTGTTGTTAAACGAAATATCCTTTTCTCCGTGACTTCTGGAGGAGAGAAGGTTGAGAGAGACCTTACTGCTCTCTACAACTACCTGAAAGGAGGGTGCAGAGAGGTGGGTGTTGGTCTTTTCTTACAAGTAACAAGCAATAGAACAAGAAATGGCCTCGACTTGCACCAGGGGAGGTTTAGACTGGCTATTAGGAAAAATTTCTTTACTGAAAGAGTGATCAAGCCCTGGAATAGGCTGCCCAGGGCAGTGGTAGAGTCACCATCCCTGGAGGTGTTCACACAACGTGTAGACACTGTGGTTCAGGGCGTGGTCTAGTGGTCACAGGAGTGTTGGGTTGATAGTTGGATTACTAAAGTAATCTTCCTTCCCCTTGCTCCAAGTCCTATTCTCCATGAAAAATGTGCCTCTTCCCCACTTCCTGCATTAGACACCATTTTAATTCACAGCTCTGACCTCTTTTTCCATTCTTCACACTAAGAACAAAAGTGGTAGTTTTAAGAACTGTTCACTGAAAGGTTTTTTGGGGAACCCAAAATGGATCTTTACGGCAGGTGTGTCCTAAAGAGTTTAGCTCCAACTTGCCTC
>JAVSBS010018878.1:0-29749 GCA_033124195.1 Coracias cyanogaster | reverse complement strand
CTTGTACTGTGGTGCCCAAAACTGGACACAGTACTCAAGGTGTGGTCTCAGGAGTGCCGAGTCCAGGGACACAATCACCTCCCTACTCCTGATACAGTCACACCATTGCTGATATGTCAATCAATTTGCTCCTGGTAAGGAAGTACAAAGCCTGCTATCCTCCTTTATGCAAGACTGCAATCCAGCAGCAGGTGTAGGCAACACTTCCAAGAGTAAAACCCTTGTCTGAGTTGGGCAGGACAGTGCTTGCTGTCAAAAAGTGTGCACACAAACGAGCTTGCTCTCTCTGTGGCATTTCCTTGGCTGGAGTCCAGGAAGCCTCTTGCAGGACCTGCTTAGGAATTTTCTGTCAAATGCTCTTCCACTGGGAGATGTGGTTCCTGTTTTCCACTCCCTGAAAAGACTCAGTTTTCCCTTGGGTTGGGGGTAGAATATTTGACCTATATCAGATTATTTAATTTCTATATTCAAATTGAAATGTTTTGCATGGAGTTAGTTCAGAATCCTGCCAAGCAGCATTTCTCTGGTGCTTGCTGTCTGACAGGAGCTGCTCTGTACCAAATCCCCATCTCCTCCTGTGAACTGGGTTTTCAGAAAGACCCCCTTGAACATGCATGGTCTGTGCTGTACAGGGACCAGAGGGGCCGTAGGACTGATGACCAGGAGCCACAGTCAGGTTGGCAGGCAGGGAAAAGGGGAAACTGTTTTTATCAGAAACAATGTTGTGCGCGTTTGCTTGAAGCCAATGGGTTGATCATTTCCATAAACAAGAATGACATTTTCCAGCTTCAGGAGCAGCAAAACTATCAGCTGTGATCCCATGACTTAAAGCACTGGCAAAGGATGCTTTGGAATTGTCGGGGGTGGTGGTAATCAAGCAGACACAGAGATAAAGCAGGTTGTTGTCCTGGGCTGCTGCCATTCAGGAGGTGCTGTGTGGATTTTGCTGAGAACCAACCCAGGAAATTCCAGACTGCCTTCGGAAAGGGATTTGAGATGTGATCTTTCTCTGTGTGGAGTCTAAGACAGCTTAAAGCTATTCTCCCAGCAGATATATAAAGGTCTTTGGTCACATCTCCCAGCAATGCAGTGAAAATGCAGTTTTCTGCCCTATGTTTCTTTGTGCTTGAGAGGCTCAAAAGCATCTGGCTCACAGAAGACCAACACTTGGACTGCTCTGGAAAGGAGGTTGTGTGCTCTTCCACTGAGCACTCCCAGCCTCTGGACTTTTTTCAGTGTCTTTGCTTATATTTTTAGCTATGATCCTTCCCTGTGTATGATAAGGGACACACTGAGGGATGCAGAGCCATCAGAGTACAAAGCTGAACCTCCAGCATGTGCCTACTGAGGCCTAAAGATCTTTCTCCCTTTATCTGAGAAACTAAAGATGAAATCCAGCTCTCCTCCCAAGCACAAGGCCATTTCTGCAGTCCCACATACCACAGAGGGGTTTGAAACCCTGGGCAGGGTCCCAGAGCAGCCAGTGGTTTGTCAAGTGTTTGATTTTTGTGTTAGAGGTTGGCTTAAACCCTGAACTTGGTCTGTCCCATAAGAGCTTGGGGTAGATGTAGTACTGCGGTCACCTCTACGTTGGCCTCATGCATCTGACACAATTGCAACTTATCAGAGTAAATGACCTGAAAGTCAGCCTGGGTCCTGCATCCCCCTTTGCAAACTGGTCCGTGGGGGAACCTGAAGCTCAAAATGCAATTCCAGGATGTCTGAGCCCTCCATCAGTGGTTGTCAGAATTGATTTACTTGCTTCGATTTACAGATGGAGGAAGCAGCGTCCAGGTATTTTTTTCTGTTTGATTTAATGTCACTCTGTCAGTAACTGATCTCAGCTGAATTATAATCAAACAGAAATGAGGGTGTCTAGACAGGGTTTTGCATAGTTTAACATCATACTTCCATTTAATTTGGTGCTGGTTTATGCATGGACCCACAAGGAAGGACGGACACAAACAGTTCTTTCCATCAGATGTGACATTGGACCAAATGTTGCCACAGTGCACAAATCCTAGAGGGATTTGGACAGGTAACACTGAATCATATTTCTTCAGTCTCTCATGTTAAATAGTGGGAGCTTCTCACAAGAGTGAAGATGCTCACCTGCTGATGCAGAAGAAGGTTTCTGCTTGACCTGAGTGGACATTGGCCACCTTGCCCTTTACATTAGGTAGTAGCCACTCTTCTCCAAGGAGGACACAGATCTTTGCTTTATTCTTGCCTCAACCTCAGATGGAGAGGGAGGAGACAGGGTCTAGCAAGCAAAGAAATAAATAACATACACATTTAATAGAGTATAATCAAACTCATCTGCCAGTTGAGCATGCTAATTAGCTTAATGAGATTTCTTGGAATGAGAAAATATTACTTATTTCATTAACTGCATGACAATTGTGCTTCTAAATGAATCAAGAAGTAAATCTAAGAATTAAGATGTAAAAAAGAAAATGTTAATAAAATAACCACTGCCAGAAAAGTACTTTAACCCAGGAAATCAGGTTAGGTTTAATATCCAGTAATATTTTATGAAAGAAATGACGTGAAGCATCTGGAATGTCATTACTTGCTTCTAAGACAAGCTATGGAGAGCTTCTCCCCACTGTATCTCCCAGGGTCCCAATGCTAAGTATTTCTCCTGTAGCCGTTGGACCATGGGCTGAACCTAGGCCCTGCAAGAGGAACAGCAGGAGTGACACCCACAAGGTGGGGGAGTGGCCCTCTTACAGCAGCAGTGCTTTTGAGCTTGTGTCCATTGGCAACACCATCATCTTCATCTCTGGGGTGAGGGATGTGAGCAAAGAGCTGAAAACGTGGCTTGGGGCAAGGCTGTTTCAATAGACTTGGACCACTGGGACCTGCCATGTAGATGTCCAGAGATGCTAGTGGAGTTGTCAGTGGTTCAGACACCTCCTTTTCTGGACCACAGGTGATATATGGAGATGGGCTAGTTTGCTTTGGCAGTGGAGACCAGCAAGAGTTGCTGGGTTTGGGATTCAGCTGGTAGCCTGGTAGAATTTGATGAATAATAGGAAAGTTACTCTGTGAATAATGGGCATATTGGATGAATAATCTCTTGGCAAATAATATCTGATCTGCTTGAGCTGTCAGCAAGGGACATGTGCTGCCTGCGTATGCTGTGGGAAGGCACTGGGTAGTCTGCAGCTTCAAATTTAAGCTTTGTTAAACAAAGCCAAACAAAACCCATATGGTTTATGAATAGAAAAGGTTTTCATCCTGTTAAAAAAAAAATGCAAGCGCGTAATCTATGGTTATGTTGAGCTGCTGGGTGAGAAAGTGAGTTAAAATGAAACCGAACAGCCTGGTTTCACTCTGTAATGGGACTCAAAGGAAAAATGCAAACAAGCAAGGTCAGGACCTGCGCTTTAATACACCAGAAGGTGCAGAACATCAGTCACCTTAGAGAGTTCAGAGCCTCTCTTCACCTCCAAAAATAGGGGACCAGCGATGGAAGTCCCCAGAGCATTTCTGTGCTGTTCAAGCATGGCCCAGGGGCCATGGGGAAAGCCATAGTCCATGGGGCTTTACCCCACACATGCTGCATGGAGGTCAGAACATCCCCCAGACCTGCTCCCAGACTGCTCCAGGACATGGAGCGCTGCCTGAAAGCAAAGTGGAGTGTGGCAGTGAGAGCCCACAGTCATGAGGAACCTAATCCCCGTGTGAAATGCACAGTCTGTATAGTGGCTGGGGAACGGACCCTCAGTGATCTCCTGAGCATACCTGCACTGCGGGCTGACTCCATCCCTGCTGTCCAGAGGAGCCTGCTCCTTTCCCATCCACCCCGAGCCTGCTGCTGAGCACACACAGGGGCACACGGGACAAGTTGAAGCCATCTCGTCCTCTCACTGTCTGCTTCATGCTCTGGATGGAGCTGAACAGCAAAAACAGACAAGGCTGGAGAGCAGCAACTCCTCCTCTGGCATTGCCCTCACTGCCAGAGCCTCCCCTGTCTTCCCATCTCTTCTGGGTTTCTGCAGGTGCTGTGTCACATTGTATCTCTCTGCTTGGCTTTTCAACTCTTTCCCATGGATTCCTGCCATCCTACAGCTACCCTGACTGTGCCAAGCCAGGGTGAGCAAACATTTCTTTCAGTCACTTGTGACTTAAGAAAACCAGCAAGATCTTTGCTGGAAAGCAGGAATCTACACCATGGTGATGCGTTGTTGGAGCAGCACCGTGTCTAGGGGTGGGTCAAACAGGTTTCCAGGCCAGAATCGTGGCCAAATTTCTCATGGGTCCATGCAAATTTCTCATTTCTCTAAAAGAGTCTGGAGAATTGAGAAAATGCTCACCAGTGTCCCCAGCACTGAGCCCACTGTGGGTCCAGGCTTACAGCCTGTGGGCTAACATCTGAGGACATGAGATGAGATCACTACATCACAGCACAGTCAACTCTCCCCAGCTCCTCTGTCAGCTGAGACCCAGTATCTTCTACAAAGTTCATTTCCATTCTTGATCTTCCTTTCTGCACGTATCTCCAGCACAAATGCTGTGTGAGCACTGAGGTCTTCAGGCAGTGCTCTACTAGATCCCACAGTAGAGGCAGAGCTGGAAATCAAACCCGTGAGTCAGAGGACAGTTCCGGATACGAGTGGACTTCAGTGTCCCCATTTCTGCTGAGCCTGTCTGCATCAATGGCTTCAATGTCTCTGCTGCACATTGTACTCCTTAAATGATAGTGATGAGCTTTCACCCCATGCTGCATTTCCAATGAACTGCTCCGGGTAATGTACACTTTGAAAATGACAGCCAGCAGCTGCCCTGTTTCTTTGGTCTCCAGAGATCCCTGTTTGTTTAATAAACTTGTATTTTTCTGAACAGCACAGCCCATTGTGAAGGTAATCTTACAGGGAGAAAATGCCTGTGAACAGAACTGATTAAACATCAGAAAACACAAAGCATTCTGAAACCCAGATGACAGAGCCACCTGATGAAAAATCCACAAAGATATTTTAATTAAAATTGATTATTACTGGCAAAAATAAACATCTAAAAAGTCAAGACTGAATCCTTCAATCAACACAGAGCTTCACACTGATAGAGTGCTCCTTCTCCTTTCTGACACCGGCCCAATCCTTTCTCTGAAGGCCCCTCAAAACATCCAGGCAAAGAAAAAAAGAGCTGATGCTGCAGAACTCGCAGATGTAACCAGATGTCCTCACTCCACCAATATCTTCTCACGTCTGTGACCTCTCAGCTCCATGACAGCAAAGTATTTTCAGTTTGACTGAGTCAGTTTGCAAAACACCAGTGTCTCAGATCCCTTTCTTCTGATGTTCACCTACCACCTTGCCAGACTTCGGAGCACAGAAAATACTTGCTCCGCCTGCATCCAAAATGTTTTGAAAACTTCACTGAGGGCTTCACCTGGCCTTCCCTTTGCTGGATGCACCCTCCGCTGCCACCTTGCAGCGTGGGTAACGGGATTTTCTACACCTCGAGACTAAATGTTCTGCATATCAGTCATGCAACAGAAAATATGAGGTGGCCCCAAGTTACTGCTGGTCAGCAACGTCCTATTGATAATAGTGTCGCCAGGAAGGACCCGAGTCCTTCTGCGTCCCAACAGGTCGCTTGTGTCAGCTCTGAGGCTGCTTCTGGGTGAAACAGCTCTGCCAGGCTGCTGTCAGTATGAGCCTCCCTCTGGACAGTGCTGTCCTTCTTCCTGGGCATCGAGCTGCACAGGGGACCATGTGTGCTCCAGACCAAAACTGCAGCACCCTGAACTCGAGAGCCCTGCAGGGTTCTGATTTCGGGAAGCTTCAGAAGGCTCTTCAGCCTCTCTCGGTGAGTATCAGCACACAGAGCAGCTTTGTGGACTTCAGTGGACTCAGATTCTCCCTCACTGTGCTGGTTCTACTGCCATCCTCTGGCAGCTGCTTTTACATGATACGCTCTTCCTTTGGACAGACCAGGCCCAGCCTCAGATGAAGAAGGAGGGCACCGTTCTCCCTCCAACACACCATTAATTTTTCCTATCTTCCTTTCCTAGCAGAGCCTCAGAGTTGAGCAACATGTCTCTGACAGGCCAGGCTGAAAGGACATCTGGAGCATAATTCCCATCACATCTCTGCTCTTGGTGTCTTCAGGCAAGAGACCTGTCACTGACCATCTCGAATGGGGGACAGTGTCTGATAGATGGACAGACTCCTCTGACGCTGCCATCCAGATGCGGCTCCAACAGGGAGTCCTTTAAAACACAACAAGGGTCAGTGTAGAAATACAGAGAAGGGAACCCCAGCCCAGATCTGCCTGGGACAAAGGCTCCGTTTGATGTAGCAGATGTCTTATTTGCATTTTTAAGTAAACAGCAAGGATTGAGTTCCCATTGTCTAACAAAATGGGATGATATCTATTACAGAAAAAGCAGTTATCCTGATGCCAGGCATATTCCATTTCCACACCATGAGGTTAGTCAATGGTAACCAGGCTGGTGCTGAGTTAATCTTGTCACACTGGGGTAAATCCCATGTGACACTGCTAAGAGTCACCATTCTCTAAGTGTAGGGGCAGGGCAGACTCGATGCAGCATTTTCATAGATGTTTTGCCCCTAATTTTTTTGTTATATACTATCTGAATATCTCATTGCAATTTATATCTGTAGTTTCTCCTTCTCCCGCTAAGTACTGCGGGGAAAAGCCTTCCTCTGTCTTCTTGATCCACTATTCCAAATGGTATCCCTCAGGTGTGGGATGGAGTCAGGGTGTTTAATGGATACAGGGGACACATTTTCATAAACACTCTTCTGAAGACCTGGGAACTCAACGCCTTTCCTTGGTCTGGTGGTGGTCTGGAGGTAGCTTGCTGAAGCTGGGAGGTAGAGAGCTGGGGAAGTATGAGATGATGTCACTGGTGGCCTTCTCATCACCGGGAAAGGAAGACAAAAGCTGGTATCTCTGCAGCTCTTACTTGCCTCTGTGCAAGGCAGCCCATATCTCTGAACAATCCTGACAACGCAGGAAAAAAGACTCCTGACAACCATATAATCCAATTAGCTTCTCACTTTCACTTCAGTTCTAGCTTATGAAATTGCTTGTCATTTATCCATCATTCCAAGAAACTTCAGCATCCAATTGCCTTTCTTGAAGCCAGAAATGAGACACTAACAACAGGACCTATTAGAGATGTCATTCAGGGCTTCCACTTCTGCTCTCCCAGATAATGGATGAAGCTCTGTAGCAGATTGCAGCTCTGGAAGAATTCAGGGCAGCTTATTCCTCTTCTTTGGAGCCTGTGCAGACTCTCCCAAGATGCACAGAGGAAGACCCTGCAGATGGCTGTGTCAAGACAGGCCAGCGCATCTCCGAAAATACACCCAGCTGAAGCAGTTCTGACTTTGCACATTAATAACTTGCACCAACTGTTGGTGTTTCTAATTTATTTTTTATGTTTGTTTGTTGTTTTTTTTTTTTTTTTTCAAATAATGACTAGTTTATTTGATGAATTTCACTCTTTCCTGTTTACTAATTGCCTACAAATAGATTGCAAAAAACCCATAGTTGTTCAGGAGCTTCCTGAGGACCACTGAAAGTTTATTTGATGCAAAACACCTTCAGTCACCAGTGGTCAGAGTTCTGGACAATGACCTACAGCCTGCTATCCACCCGGACTTCAGTGGCTTTGTCCTGCAGAACAGAGATGCTCAAAGTCCCAGACTGAATGTCCTTCCTGCTGATACCTCTGGGCAAATGGCAGTCTAGCTCCAGGAGGTTTGCAGGATGGCAGAGGAGTCTGGTATGTGCCAGCACCTGCCGAGCATCCAAAGAGCAGGCTCCAGCTGCTGATTCTGTCTGCCTGTGCCCCTCATGGGCAAATGTTGTCATGCCAACAGGAATTGATTGTATTCTAAGTGACCAGCATGGCTTTGCAGGATTTATTAATATGGACCATGTCTCCAACAAGAGGCCAAGGACAGGTCCAACAACACCTTTGTAGACCTGAAGGGAACAGTAGTGCTGCAGAAGATAAGATTAAATAGTGGATGGAGACATGAAGAAAATTGAGGCCTTTTAAAAGCCCTTTGTCACCAAGCTACAGCCCATGTGGCCTGCAGCAAGTGGCTCAGGTGACAGCAGACTTTACAGCCTCCAGAAGCCCAAGAACTTGTACTGGGTTTTAAGGCTATGTCCAGTTGGATCCCACTCACTGCCTACACCAGGTGATAAACAGGGATGGGAAAAGACCGACGTTTCTTCGGTCATTGAGGTTTAGGTACCTGAGGACACTCTCAAAACATAAAGTCTGCATCATGGATCCAAGTCTTACTTCTCTGGAGAGTCTCTGGGATATGCAGCTGTTGCAGCCCCAGCATCTACCCCTGTCTCCTTCACTGGGCTCACCAAGATGGGCCAGGGGATGAGATGCTCCAGGGAGCATCCTCTTCTAAGTGGAAACAACTGGAATGAGGCCCTATGTAAAAAAGTAAAGAAAAAATATTACAAATTGAACTTCTGCCCTTGACTGGGTCTTGCCAGAGCCAAGCAGGTTCTGGTGCTGCAGCTGTCACTGCTGGGGCTGGGACATGGCTTTTCACCAGGATTGATTTCCAACAAACCTCAGTGGCCCTCCCTCTGGCTGGTTTTGAGTTTCTTCAGGGAAAGCTCTCTGGTGACTCACAGAAATCCTTGCCTCCTTACCACCCACAGAGCAGCACTCGGTGCCATGCCCTCTGTGTGTTTGTGATATTAACTCCCGCGCCCTTCTTCGGTTGTGGCAAAACACATCTTATGGGTGTGAAGATTACGAGAGACCTAGTCATTCAAGAACAAGAGCTTAGAAGTGTTTAATAGCTTTATAACTCTTTTCAAAGGATTATTCCCTTGTTTTTTTAGTCTTTTTTCTGCACTTGACGTTGCACTAAAGCAAGCTAGCAGTGTTCTCAAGTCCCACAGATACAATAGCCTGTAATTCCTGTTTATAGTAAGTAGAGGCTCAGCTCATTTGTGAAGACAGGCCCCTGTTGCACACCCCATTATCTCCCTGACACTGTGGTCTTCATGTGAAAAACTGCAGAAGCTCCTGTGCAGTTCACAGGGGAGCTGCAGAGCTACATCCACACCAAGGTGCAGGATTTGGGCCTCTTAAGCCTGCTGTGAGGAAGAGGCTCAGCCCAACACATTGTCAGTGGTAGAAGCTGGACCATACACAGGCCAAGACACCTTCAAACATGATCCCTCTTGCTTTCCAGGAACAAACTGAAGGAAGGGATTCCTGATAGGAACACTGCACAAAACATTTTTACAGGACGTCTGTCAGGGACAATCCATCACTCACTACTGCATGTGCAGCAAGGAAGCAGTCTATGCTTTTAGTCTGCCCTTTCATGATACAAAAACACACCACATGACCAGCACCCAGCCAGAAGAATCTGGGTTATGAACAAGGGATATTCTCCTCTAACAGACTGCTCAACAACTGCAGCTGGGAAATTATTCACAGAAACTCCACACTGAGTGATTTCATAAATGTGAGAAAATGACAATCTGCCCACGAGCAATGTGTGAGCAGAACACAACGTGTGAGTTACACACCAGGAAAAAGCTTTGTGTTAATCCCCCTTCTCCCTGTGCCTTTCAGAGCTTTTATTTCACCTCCTCAGGTATTAGCAGGTCAGGCTGCATCCAGAAGCAAGACAGAGAATGTGAAAGAAATATCTCTTCTGGAAGGAGCAGAAAGGACCTGCTGTCTGTCCTTGCTGGAGTCAGGAGCTAGAAGGACCTCAGGAATGTGTGTATTCAGGTGATGACAGGTATCCAGTACTGCACAGCAGTCCTGAGACAACCTTGGAATCCTCCTGGCATGTTTCACTCAAAAAGCTGCCACTTTAGTGCGGAGATTTTCTCACAGTTGTTGCAGTCCAGTAAGTATTGACTTGGCACTATTGGGTCTCAGGACTGGTTGCGACTTGTGCTGGTCTCAGCTAGTCTTAGGTACTTTTATCTGTGATAACAGTGCTGTGATTATCATCTACCCTGTGTTAGCTCCACTCCGTGTTAAAGCCCTACCAAACCTTCATTTGCCCAACAAACAACAGCCCTTTTTGTCTGAGGGACCTGGGGAAGGTACTGAGGCTTTAGCTGGGAGTTAATGAAAAGAGAGCAGACTGTGATATGAAAATGTGTAAAAACAGATTAAAGTAGAGCAAGGAGGAAGAAATCCTTGTCATGAGCATTGTACTCCTCTTGGTGGAGGATTCTGGATGACAGCAGAATGTCATAACCTCCTCGAAGGCTTCTTTGAGTACCCTGAGGGTCACAGGAAGCGTGAACATAGCCCCAGGAAACAGGCACTGGTGTTAGGGAGGTTTTGTACAAGAAGCTTAACCATTTTACTTAGGACGTTTTCCTGTATTGTATAATTTGGACTATTAGACTATTAAAACTTTACTTAACAATAAGTTCCTTCCTCCATATGTCCATTCCTTCCTCCTCTTTCCTTTTGCTCGCAATAACTGTTGCCTGTAACAGTGTGATTTAATATCTTTCCTGCAGATGGTGAAGGAATCCTACCAGGAGGCTCTTTGAAGTCAGATACATTTCAGAATAATTGTGCTGAGCAGGCAGGTTTTGCACTGGGGAAATTCCCCAGTTTGCTGCTTGCCAAGTGAAGTGGACAAGTTGTTAGCAAGGCCAATGAGCCTAAAGATGAAAGGCAGAGAGTGAATGGCAGTTTCCAATGATGGGAGCTAGTTATGGCCAGAGTATTAAGTGTTTCCAGTGTGAGCGCAGGGCAGGCAGCTGTAATGGGCACCTGAAGGAGCAGCTCAGCCTCCTGGAAGGCCAGCTCACCTTGATTTTATCAGGCCCTTCAGGTGTCAGTCATGAGCAAGGTGTTGGGGTTCAAGTATCTGCTTTGCGGTGGAACCTCTGGGTGACTCTGAGCATCTGTCTATGCTCATTTTTTGTGCAATGGTTAAAATGGACATGTTTCTGTCCTGGTGGAGCTCAGCAGGTCGATTTATCCTGCCAAAGGGCTGAAAATGCAGAGGATGCCAAAATCAAAGAGGAGGATATGTGTGGAGGGGAGTTTTACACACTGATCTGGTGAAAGCCACCTCTTGCTTCCTGTCACTACAGCACCAGAAAAAAATGTCTGAGCAGAATTAGAAAAAAATTGTCTTCTCCACTGCACTGGAGGCTTGGCCAGGTGACAGGTAGGCAGGAAGTGGGCTTTCCACTCTAGTCCCCCATGCACACAGGGCTTGCATGTGCAGAGCTCTCTCTGAGGGACCTCAGGTGAAACCGTCTTTGCTGTGAGGCTGGAGCCCAGGAATGGGCTTGAGGAGTCATCAAAGGCTGATGGATGAATGGCTTTTGAAGGTAGGGTCTTCAGTCTCTGCAACTGGAAGAGGTGATCTAACAGCAGCTGCAACCTCTTGCAGGGTAGTTCCAAAGGCAGTGAATTCAAACTTCTTAATAGCAGCGGGCAGTGTGAAAAGGTACATTACACACAAATTCTGGCTGAGGAGATTCAGAAAGGAATTAGGAAAATCATTTGTTTAGGAGTGTTGAGCAGAACTGTAAGAGGTGACCCAAAGAGGCTGTGGGATTTGCCTCTGGAGGTTTTCAAGGCTTAAGTTAGACAAAGCCAGGGTGACCTGATCCAGAGTTAGCAAGATCCAGTGACATCTAGTTGATCCAGAAGTAGCCCTGTTCCAGATGGGAGTCCCTTCCTGCTGTCCCTTCTTAGTTTTGTCTTTCCAGATGGTTCTGAAAAATTCCTTGAGGCACTACAGTCATGGATACAGATGCAAAGTTGTGCAGCCCGTTCAGGATGCATGTTTCAGAGTGACACCAGACTGCAGCGTAAGGAGGGACAGTCTGGATTACAACTCTGATTTAAACCAGAGGCAGCCTTCACCCCAAACAGCATTTCAGGTCCATCAGTACCCCTGTCTGCTGTCCAAAGGACACAGCAGTACTAGTCAGCATCTGGCAAAATGTCTGCTGTTCCAGCAGCAAATTATTTCCAGGTTTTGTAATGAGCCAAAATAGATGAGGAGAAAGAGAGATGCAGATAGTGGGAAGCATATTTCTAAACTCATTTTTCTTATGAATCAGGCAGACTCACTCAGGCTCATTTCATGCCTTTGACCTAGATGTACACTGATTTTAGAGCATCCCATATCTTTGCCCTGGTTCAAGCTGGCATCGGCATGTGCACAATTGAGTGCCAGGGTTAGGAATGACAGGAGCTGTGTTACTCATCCAGCTGCAATGGTCTCACCCGGTCACTCCCACAGCCTTCCCTTCCCCTTGCTGGACTGCCACATCTCCCATCTGGACATGGCAGGAGGGCCTCAGCTTCCAGAAGTCTGGCGACATTTGGTGGTGCCAAGGGTTAGAGCTGGGCCAACCACTAGACAAATGACAGATTCTCTCTATTAAACCCTCTCCCTTCCCCAAAGGGGAAGAGAAAGGGAATAAGGGAGAGAGAGTTATGGATTGGGAAAAAAAACCTAAAACAGCTTAAATGAAAATAGTGATAACAAAATGAAATATCCACACATAGATACAAAACCAGGATTGAACCCAACCCCTGGTGGCAATTCTGTCACTGTCACCACCGATGCTGCAGAGCAGGCACTGGAGGAGTCCCAGACTGGACTTGGCAGCAGACGGGAGCCAGATTCAGGAGCTGGATTCTGGAACTGGATTCAGGAACACACAGATTGAGATGAAAGGCAGAATGGATGGAGTCCTCCTACCTTGGCCATTGAAGAAGAGGCTTCAACCTTGTGATCCATCAGCTTTATACTGAATATGATGTATATGGAATGGGGCCTCTTATTGGTCAGTTTAGGGTCCCCTGTCCTGGCTGCTCCTCTCTGCAGGTGTCACCTCTTACTGCACCCCAATGTGGGGCACAAGATCGAGCAGTGACTTTGGTCTGTTTAGGAGCAAGTACAAACAACTGCCTTTCTGCACACCCCAACCTTTGGTGCGAGGTCTCTGCTAGAAGCAGAGACTGAGAAAATCTGCTGTTAACTTCAGAAAGTGCAGCTACTTAGAAGATGCTGAGCTGAAAAGTAAAATCATTGCACAGAATTAGTTCTGTTCTAGCTCAAACCACCACAGGTGGCTTCCGGAATAATTGGGTCATGTTTGAGTTGGCTCACAAAGGTGAGGCACAGACAGAGTTTTCTTATGGTTAGAAATAGTCTGTGGCATTTGAGAACATCAGGCAGCACAGTCATATCCCAGTCGAGCTGTTAGACACGTGCCACCTTCCCTGATTGCCCCCTCACTCAGCACAGCCCCATTCAGATCCTCAGGCTGCCAGCAGAGTCTGGAGAACCAAACATTACCCACTGTATAGAAAGCGCTTAAGACATAGGCCTTTGAGCCCCATGGGATACATCCAAAGGTGGTGATGGGTCAGGCTCTTGTCATTGTGAAACTCTAACATCTTGGAAAGGTAGTTGAGATTGGGAGGAGTTCCTTACAACTGGGAAAAGGCAAACATCATACCTATCTTCAGGAGCGGCCAAAAGGAGATCTAGGGAACTGCAGGTCGTCCACTCTCCTCTCAGTCTTTGGGAAGGTAATGGAGCAAATCCTTCTGGGGTGCTTACAGAGAGCCAGTGGTGACTGACCAAGGGTAACGCCAATCTGTGTGCTATAGAAAGAGTCGTCTGCACTATTTTCTAAGTCCTTTATTTTGATGTGAAGCAGGGAAATATATTTTCACCAGTAGTTTGAAATCCCTCCTTTAGCCTCTCATTTTTTGCTGGTAACACGAATTTAATTCTGAAGAGCGGCATATTTCTAGAGTGTCAGAACCAGAGGTGAATGAAAACCCTTTGCTGTTCAGAAAGAAAATAAAACGGCTTTAACAGCCACTGCCTATCCTTATGATTGTTACTACTCAAAACAGAAGCTTGTCTGTGGTGTAAAATGAATGTCCTCATTTATAATCCTTGGAAATCACAATTCTTGGAAAGCAGTCAAAGCCTTGCTTGGAAAGAGAGATACGACTGTTGCAGGAAGGAGAGGAACAGCAAGCAATTACAGATGGTAGAGAGACTTTGAGATGCTTTGAAGCTGAGGCAGTTTCTATTGAGAAAGTGGAAATTATCCCAGAACAGCACAAGAAGGATGCTACTGAGGAGATTGCTTTCTGACTTGATCCAAAGGATGCCAACAGGGATGGAGGAAGGGCAGAGGTCTGAAGGATACTATTTGGGCCTATTGTTTTAAAGGGAAATTAGCAGCATTAAAGCCTCAGATGAAGAGGATGGGCCTTGACTTTGAAGTCACACTTAACTTGTAAGAGACACCTGAAACAGGAGCAGGTACCTGATGATCTGACATCCTGCAAAGGTCTGAGGATGTTCACATCTTCCCACTGAACTGGTTCCCAGATGTCTTGCCCTATGGACAGGCAAAGAAACAAGTGGCCAGAAGCATCCTGATGTGGCAAATTCTTCTCTTCCCAATCTGAACTACGATCATGTGTCTTGTAAAGAAATTGTTTGACCAAAAAAGACATTGGATGTGATAGAAATTAAGGATGGTGTTTTCTGGTCCATGAGAAAGGGAAAGAGATCAGAAGATGCTTTTTAAGTCTGATATTCTGCATCTACTTGGCTTGTGGCCTCTAACTTGTCCCAAAGTGGGACAACATGTGGGTAACTTCCTCAGCAGGACCCACCCCTGATGCTACCACTGCCACAAAGGTAATCTGACCTGGGTGCTGTCATCTATGCTGCCTCTTGTTCTGAGGAGATGGGAGGTGGGATGAGAGGGCCCCATCCCAGCTCTGGCTCTGCTTCACAAGTGCTACCTTACTGCTTGCAGTCAGCCTGCTTTTGGCCCACATGTGTGTGCACAGAGCCCCTCTGGCAGAAGACTCCTGAGGAGCAAAGCACTATCACCACATCCTGGAGGTTTTCCTGCCTAGATCTGTCCCAGGGAAATGTGCAAAGTGTATGAGGGTAGAGTGACCTGAGGAAATTCTGTTTTATTTTGGTTTTGCCTTTGGAAAAAGGTCCTGACGTTAATTCATTAACATTTGCAAAATACTTTGAGTTTTTCTGACAAGAGCCTCTATAGTAGTGCATAGAGTTCAATTACTCAATTATTAATTATTCCTATCAATAATTCAAGTATTCAATTATTTATTGTTGTTATCACTGTTACTCAGACCAGAGACTAACATACACAAAACAGCTCCTGGCCTGCCTCAGAGCAACGCACCTTCAGTTCCTGCCTCGGAAACCTCTTTTGCTTGGGCAAACAGCTTGCACGTTACGGGTGCACCTGATGTGCACAGTCCTGTCTCCTCTCTCCTGACCCAAGCCTGAGCACGGACCATGGGTCATTCTCACATCTGCTTGGATGTGGATGGAAGACCTGAGCTCTGACCACCTTTTACCTGCTGGGAGAGGGATGTGGTTGTTAAAGTACAAACCTGATGCTCCATCGGTTTTGCAAATGGAAGTTTGGAGCTTGATTCAGAATGAAGCAGAGAACTGGTTTTACAAATATTTGAGCATCTGGAGGATATCCAGGACTACATGTAGCACTGGGAAAGTTAACGTGGACATACTTGGTTGATAGATCACATCTGAAAGGAGCATTTTGTTAGGTCCACTCTGCTACAGTCTCTTTTGCATGATGGTCTGGTTCAAGCAAAGCTTGTTTTCTGTACACGAGCTTGAGACTGTGGTAAAGGTCACACAGCCTGCGGGCAAGTCTGTTCACAGAGAGCTCAACATCTGTACCTTGCACAGACATAGTCATCTTCACACTCAGTGCTGACCAGAGAGCAACACATGCTGCAAATTCTCCCCCTTTTTGAACAGTGACATAGAACCTGTACCACAAAACCTGGCAGCAGAAAGAAAGTCAGTCCAAGAATTGTTTGCAAGTAGAAGTAAAATTCAGTATTAAATTTTTTTGAGTGGCCTTAAAGTCAGAGACACACTCCTAGGGGTGTGATGCCCTTAAGGCAGATGAATTACTCCTCAGGAGGTCATGTCTCTCTCTGTTGCCTTCGAAGGGTCTCCAGGAGAGCTGCTCAGCTGAAGACGTCTCCCCTGTACAGGCTGGCACTGGGTGATATGACCCCCTTCTTACATCTCCCCTATGCTGGTAGTGCTCTGAGGACCTGGTGCCACTAAGAGTAGCTCTCCTACAGTAGCTCTATGACAGCAACAAGCTGAAACCAACGTGCTGGCAGGAGGCAATATTCAGACAATTTCATCACAGACTGGCTGAAGCTGGAAGTGGGACTGTTCAGTGGGTTGGTCAAACAGTAGAGGGGACAAGACAGGGTCTCAGCCATGGGTCTGCCCCATCATGCGTGCTGTAGGCAGAAGCTGTGTGGACCAGCTCTAACCACCTCCCATCAACAGCACGTTCAGCTGCTGCTGGCTCCAGAGCTCTTTGGGCAGGCGATAGTGATACCTTTATCTTCATCCTACAAAGTGAGCAAGGCTTCCTTGCTGATGCAGGCACACTGAAGTGCTTCTCTGGGCTGAAGGACAAAGTGGTGTTTTCAAGTATTTCTTCCTAAAGGTAGATGCCTAAAAAGGAGGTGACTTGTTCTAAACTAATTTAGTTCTCTGGTAAATGAAAGAACCCTTCATCCTGCCTTAGGTGCCTGTCTTAGTTTGAGATGAATAATTTCTAGAAGTGATCACTGAACCAGAAAGAGTATCTTTAAAGAATTCATCAATAGAGGGAAGCAGAAAGGGCAAATCCAGATCTCCCAACACTACTAATGTTTTGACCTGGAAAGCCAAGTTAAAGCCACAGATTAAATGAGTCATCATTAGGGAAAGATAATTTCCTCTGGTTCCCATGTTGGGTTAGGGAATGGTGACTAAGCAAGACACAGCCCAGCTGAGGTGCTCCCTGACAAAATCAATCAAATGTTGTATAGGATGATGCCCTATCAAGATGAAGGTCTTCACTGTGTCTTTGTAGGCTTGGATAAAAAAGAGTGAGGCAACAAGGGCATGGTGAGAGCTGTGGTTGTCAGAAGAGCAGAGATGAGTGCTAGAGACATCAGAGCTGTAACCCTGAGCCCAAAGATGGCAACCATCATTGGTGGGAAATAAAATACACCTGAAACAAAGCAGAAGTTGCCTTAGAATCCTGGAGCCAAAACCAGCTCCCTGGACAGTGGAATTTACCTTGGGCTTAGGTTTTGCTTTATCCATTTTTGATGAATAGATGGGTGTGAGATGAGGGAGTCCCACTGCACAACCCTGCTGCGATAGGCCACAAATGGTCTCTCTGCTCTCTACAATGTTGTGATTTTAAGTCTGTCGGTTCCCACTCTGTCGGGGCCCCACAGCCAAGGAAATCAGCCTTTGCCAAATTTACTCAGCCCCTCATCAGCAGAAGCCAAAAACCCTTCCTGCTACACAAGAAGCTCTTAGCACCTCCCAAAGCACAAGCTGACATGTGCTGCAGGGCCTGTGTTGCTCAGCAAGATCTTATTTACGGGGAACTCTCTCTTGTGTGGAAATATATTTTCTCACACATCATTTGCTCCACTTTCCTCTTACACTGTGAGATTTTCCTTCATGCAGTGACTGGAATGAAGGTACACGGGAGAGACCCTCTCTCCTCCAACAGAAATATTCCATAAACATGAACTTCACTTGAAATAACATGGGGAAGTGTGACAGCTCCCACTGATAAAACCCTGAAAATAAAGCTTTGACAAATTAGTGGTATCACTTGGCTGCAGGCCCTGCACACTTCCACCCGTGGTGGCATGTTTTCCCTGTCTTGTACTCTGATGCATGGCACTTGCTCATCCTTGCAGCGTTTCTGTGCCATCCACTAACACAAGAAGTCCCATCATTAACATCCACCACAAACAAAACTGTTGTCCCCAGCAGTAACTTTGCATCCATTTCCCACAGTGCTGGTGGAGGGAAGATTTTCAGTGGGCTGAAGTGTGTTCTCCTTTCGTCTTGTTAAACACCAATAGTGAGGCCTGTTGCCTGTAGATTTAACTCAAATAAAAATATTTGGGTTTTTTGAATCTCTGGGGAGCTTTGATGTGACTCGCTCCATACTAAAACTGTGTTTTCCTGTAATGACAAACTGCTAAAGGCATGTTGTCACTGGGGGCTCCAACTGTCTACTCTGAGGTTGGCAGTTTTACCACACTGCACTTCCTATGGCATAACCCAGTCTGTACCAAAGCAAAGACTCTGCCTGTCATGGCAACCACGAGGGTGTTGGAACATTGTGGAAACTCACCCAGCAATGCATCTGACCACATAGAAATGTTGGTGCTTCATACACTCACACTAGAGATCCCAGGAGATATTTATCCAAAACAGTATTATAGAATCCTAGAATCATTCAGGTTGGAAAAGACCCTTGGGATCATCAAGTCCAACCATCAACCCTACTCTACAAGTCCTCCCCTAAACTGTATCCCCCAACACCGCATCTAAACAACCCTTAAACACATCCAGGGATGGTGACTCCACCACATCCATGGGCAGCCTGTTCCAGGATCTGACTACTCTTTCCGTGAAAACTTTTTCCTAATGTCCAGTCTAAACCTGCCCTGTTGCAGCTTGAAGCCATTCCCTCTTGTTCTATCCCTGATTACAAGGCAGCACCCAAGCTCTAAGTCAGAAAGAGCAAGAGCAGCACATCAGTGTCTGGAGCACTGAAAGACAGCCCAGCCCAGCATACTCATGTCCTCAGGCTCCCAGAACCTGCCACTTTTCCATACCCAGGTGTCCTACCGAGCTAGCACACGTTAACTCTTTCTGGGGCAATGCTGGTAGCTGTGAAGATCCCAAGCAGCGTCCTCACTCGTGCAGGCGCCGAGGATGGGGAAGGAGAAGCATTGTACAGAAGCCAGCTTTCATTGTGATGGAGCCTCACAACACGTGTGGCTTCCAAAGCAAAGCAACCACCCACCTGCCTGACCTCATGGTGCGGAACATGCTCTCTCTTAATACAGCATTTCTCCAGAGATTTGGCACCTCTAAGGTCTATTTCTCATGGGTAGGATAAAATTCAAAGTGCTGCTTCAGAGCACGGTGTCTGGCTCCCTGGAAGATGTTCTTCCTGCTCTCTCACCCTCTGCTCTTGCTTACGCTCACCTCCGCGTGCTCCAACGCATGTAAACCCTCAGCTCGCAGGCTTTCTCATTAGAAGAATGGAGCAGGGCTCCAGCAAGGCTGTGTGTTACTAAAGCAAATGAAGACTAACACTCACACAACTTGGAATTTCCAGAAGAAATTGAAACACGGCACAGCCTGACTTTTCCTCCCCTCCTCTCCTTTGGTTCTGAGGCACAGCCAAGGCAGGCAGCCGATGAGGCTTTTTCCTGCTGCACAATAAAGTCATATTCCTCAGGGCATACAGCTCAAAGAGGGGACGTTTCGTTACAATGGCATCCTGCGTAACACACATATGGAACAGACTCCATCACAAACGGCAACTACAACCCCGGCTCTGATTTAGCAGAATTATTAGAGCTGAACTAAAATGCTGTTATCCACCTCTTGGAAACATTATTACTGAGCACGGATTACATCACCCGGAGAAGGGCAGGCGGGGACTGCCATGGACAGCTTTTTGCGTGACACACTCCGGGATTCTGACCTCAGCCTTGTCACAGATTTCCTTGGGGAAAAAACCTACAGCCAGAGAGGAGTCCCCGCATCCACACTCCTCAGCACAAACATTCTCTGTGGAAAAGAAAATCCTTTTTAGGCGGTGAAAAAAAACCCCTCAGCCTACCCGCCTCTGATGCTGCTCGTTTCTGCTGGAGTGATTCTTTTTGGAGCTATTTTACACTTGTCAAGAGACGGAGACAAAGGGTGGGAGCTGCCAAAGCGACGGTGTTTGCTGCGCACGCGGCAGCCTGCTCTGCACCGCGCCGTCTGTCCTGCCCATCCAGCGCAACCATCTCCGAATGGCCCAGACCAAATGGGGGAATTCTGCACACCAGCAAGCACAGCGACCATCTCCACTGGAGGAAAGGCACGCTGCCGACTGGGTGGCTACTAGACGTGGCTGTGGGCTACACCACTGGAGGAAGCGTCTGTGGGCAGGTCGGGCATCTTGGTATCTTACCACAGCATGGGGGGCAGATTGACAAAGGTTATGAAGATAAGAAGGGGCACCCAAGGGTTGTCACTGAAACACCATCATGTTCTTTCTTTAAGAAACCCCAAAACCCAGAAGCCAGCTGGCACATCTCAGACTTGTCAGAATCAAGGCAAATGAAGGGCCTCCACAGTGGAGTTCTTCTGGTTTAACACAGTTCTGGGTTTGCCATCTATCCTGAACATGCACCCAAAGAAAAGCAACTGGGAAAAGAGTCCTGTGGCACCGAGGGTGAGCTGTCAGCACTGCGCAGCCAGGCACAGACAAGATGTACTCAAATCAGTCCAGAGAATAACAGTTTTCTGTGCCCTGAAGATATTCTTTAGCTTAAATCATACTGGTGGACTAAGGAGAGCTGAGTTCCACTTGTCCTGTCCTAATAATGTGACAACACACCCGTAATTTCACCCTCTTTCAAAATAACTGCCTCTTCTTTCTTTCTCTCCCCTTTCCTCGTGCTAAGCCTTTGTCATATCCTTCCCTGCTTCATCCTTCTTGTTCTCCACCACGTGTAATGGCTGACCACAGAAACCCTGCTTAAACCAGCCCCCTGGGGCCACCTGACCACAGACTGTGCTAAACAGATGACAGGGGATGGCCTTGTCCATCTCCTCACCTGGCTCACTGTCCTCGACATAGTAAGAGTGGTCTTCTAGGTCAGAGTCTCTGTGATCTCTAAAGGTCCCCGAGGCTTTTGTGATGGTTCTGGAAGAGAATGGGCACCTCACCTGGATGGCTCCAGCAAGCCCATCGCTCCTGCACATCTGTCTGCCCAGTGCAGCAAAAGACACGGTAAGAACTCAGACCAGGATCACCCCCAGGCCAAGGGAGGACTTTGGGTTCAGAACAGAACAAGAGAATGGTCCCAACCTGAAAACTGGGAGATGCTGATTTTTCCTTGTGACTTATTTCAGTGTAACTTCTGCCTTGTCAGCCTTCAGAGCGATCTGCACCACATCTTTCAGCCTTCTTTACAATGAAGAAAGGTAGAAGGTTGCTATTTGCAACTGAATACTGGAGCTCTCAAGTAAAATTGTTGGCCAGGAGCTGGGCTTTATGGAAAATGATGCCCGCTGGAAGACTTCCCACGACACCGCAAGAATGGGGAACGGTTTCCTGGCATGGGGTTCATGTCAGGCCAAACCAGCAACTCTGCCAAAAATATGCCCACTTACTGCACAGCAGAGTAAGCCAAGTCCAGCGCAGTGAGCTGCATGAGTCCAAGTCATACCCATGTATCTTCCTGGCATTGGAAAAGATGCAAAAAGTGAAGCTAGAAGCTGTGCTGGCCTTCCTGGTAAGTAACCAAGGGAACATCTCCTTTTGTCACTTGTTTACTCCATTAACTACAGCAATTATCCCTGATTTTGTAACTCCCCTGAAAGCTGTAACAAGCTGTAAGAGCCTTCAGGAAACATCATTTTTAGGTTCTGTTAACTTAAAAAAAATGCCTGTGGAAGTAAAATACAGGACCGCAGTGCTAGAGGGTCTTGCTGGCAACACGCGTCGGGGTTGACAGAAATACACTGATGAGTCCATATTCTGCTGAGATGCCTAAATGAAAACACTTCCAAAGAGAGAGGATTAAACTGATAGGAAAATAAAATACAGCACCTCTCCAAGGCAACAAATACATGTGCTGGTTAGCAGAAAAGCCTCCTGAAGCACCTGGGTTGTGCTGGGGACAGCTCTGCTCCCATGGCCTGCTTCTCATCAATGCACACACACATCTTCACACATGCTCCAGAGCTCCACAAAGAGCAGACCTTGAAGCCCCCCAAAGCCAAGAAGGGACAATCCTTTCCTCTACAGAACAGCAGAGGGAAGAGACCCCAGAGATGTTCTGCTTTCTGCCATGAGGGATGAGGGGCTCACATGAACAACAGGCTTCCTGGATTACAGGACCACAGAACTGACTGGATTGGAAAAGACCTTTAAGATGATCGAGTCAAATCATTAACCTCAAACTGTCAAGTCCTCGACTAAACTACATCCCTCAGCACTAAGTCTACAGGTCTTTTAAATACCTCCAGGGATGGGGACTCCACCACTGCCCTGGGCAACCTGTTCCAATGCCCAATAACCCTTTCAGTAAATAAATTCTTCCTAATATCCAATCTAAACTTCCCTTGGTGCAACTTGTGGCTGCTTCCTCTTGTTCGATCACTTGTTACTTGGTGGAGCAGACCGACCCCCACCTCTCTACAACCTCCTTTCAAGTAGGTGCAGTGAGCCAAGTGCTGAATTCAGCTCATTCCCCATGCTGAAGCTATTCCCCTTTGCATCGAAGGGAAAAAGGAAGGAAAAGGGACTCTGATTCTTTTCCCTTGAGGACATAAGGACCCCTTCCCATCATATGTGCAATTTGCAGCAACGCCATCCTGTAAAACACCGTGAAAGCATAAGAACATCAAGACTGGCTCAGGAAAACTCACCCGGTTGCAGTCCTTGCCCAGTGAGTACAAGGAAGCCGCTACCAAACCTACAATCAATCAAACAGACTTGAAGCTCCATTCAGAGGAGCCTCAGACACTTAAAAGCCCGGTGTGACGGAAAATTGGTTGTTCCCGCTGGTGTTAGGGTTCCCACTGGTATCACAGCTCCAGCACCACACAGGCCTAATATGAGCCCAGACCCGAGCAGAGCAGGAGGCATGACCAGCTTCCAAAGAGGTGCTTCAGGGCAGCCGTGTATCAAGGGGATCCTGGCAGCTTAGGCTGTCAAGACTTAATGACAAATCAACCCTTAGACTTTCTTCTGCATCCTTGAGCACAGCCTGTAACTGTCCAGCCAGTGATATAGAAGGAGCTCAAGTTTCGTGTGACTCAGGAGAGGGGAGAAGAACTTTCCTTCCTTTTTTTTTTTAATGGGGCCGTGAATCAGCTCACTTACCTCCAGCACTCACACATTCATGCTCACCACAGAACAGCCTCTCGGGGAAACGCAGCAGAGACCGAGGCCTGTTCTAGCGTCCTGCTGCATTCTGCAGGAAGGCAACGATTCCTGCAGGTTGATTTCAACAATTCTATACAGAGAGTATCGGCCACAATTAAACACTGTAGGTTTTCACAGCAATGGGGATAGAGCTTTATCTATTTTCATGGGTAGTCTGCTCAAGGGAAGCAGCTTTAACTCCTCTCCTACTCAAGGTCATGCCTCTATCTCCTGGCAAGCACCTTAACACGGGGCTGCGGCTGCTCTGACCCCGGCCAGGTGGGACTTACAGCCCCACCTTGGGCTTCAGTGCATGAAGCTCTGCTGGTCTGGTGGGAGACAGATGGTCTTTGGCAATCCTCCCTATTTCCACCTACTTGGTGCATGGCACCAAGAAGCCAGTGCTGACATGACACAGTGAGTCTATGTGCCCCAGAGCCCCTCATGCCCGTTGAGGTTTAGGTTCCATCCACTGGACCTACACCAGACGCTCTCTGTTAACCCCGCTCCCCCCGCCCAAACAGAGGAAGAGAAAGAGGAGAAGGGAGAGAGACTTACGGCCCCCTCTCCTCCCAGATGGGAGAGGGAGGGAATGAGAGAGAGGCTTCCGGATGAGAAAACTAAAACAGCTTTAATGAAGAGAGTAATAATAAAATGGGATATATACAAATAGATACAAAAGCAGTATTGAGCCAGCCTCTCCCTGATGGCACCTCTGTCACCGTCAGCACAGAGGCTGTGGAGCAGGCGCTGGGGAAGTCCCAGACTGGGCTCAGCAGCAGATGGGAACCGGGTTCAGGAGCTGGGTTCAGGAACACACAAATCGGGATCAAAGGCACGAGATGGTCCAAGGAGGGAAGAAGGCCCCCATGGGAAGGGAAGACCAGCAGAAGGATGGATGAGAAGGAAAAAGGGTAAAAAGGGGACAAAATGCTGAGGCCCTTGTGATCCCTCAGCTTCATACTGAATATGACGTACATGGGATGGAATCCCTCGTTGGTCAGTTCAGGGTCACCTGTCCTGGCCGCTCCTCCCCACAGGCGTGACCTTCCACTTTCTGCACCCCCGATGCGGTACCCAAGGGTTAGCAGTGACCTTGCTCTGCACACACCAACCCTTGGCAGTAACTCTAAACATGGAGCGTTATCACTGCTAGAAGCAGACACTGTCTGTGAAAACACGCTGAGAGCTTCAGAAAGCGCAGTGAGTTAGAAGAGACTGAGCTGAAAAGCAAAATCACTGAACAGAATTGGTTTGGTTCTAACTCAAACCAGGACAATGCCGGCAGGTTTGTGAATCGGGGGAATTTGGCGATATCCAGAAGTGTGTTATTTGTACCCAACCCAGTCTTGCTGAAGAACTGCCTGTCTCTCAGGCTTCAGTGCATGAAGCTCTGCTGGTCTGGTGGGAGACAGCTGGTCTTTGGCAATCCTCCCTATTTCCACCTACTTAACAGCAGTACAAAAGAAAAAAGAAGAAAGAAAAGAAGAAAGAAGAGGGAAAACCAGCACTTCCTCAGTAGAAATCTGCAGCGAGCCATCGCAGGGTGTGACAGAACAGACGGTGGGAGATGTCTCATCAACCAGCCACTGTCTCCACAGCGTTTCTTTAGCATCATGGCCCGGTGGTGCCTGGTGTGAAAGCCCTGGCTCTGCTGCCTGCTGGGCGGTTGTCCTTCTGTGTCTAAGTGGTGTTGCTGCTGCAGCCCAATAAACACCAGTTCTGATATTACCAGTGAAAATCCCCAGGGTTTGTACTGGGGGGTCTTGGGGCCGGCCTGGACCTGAGCTGCTTTTGGCTGGTTGACAACAACACAGCGTCTGCCACCAACCCTGGGTGGGCTCTGCTGTGGGACCAGCCTGTGGCAACAGCCTGACAAGGCCAGGTTGTCCCTAGTGACAAACTGATGACGCAACCAAAGAGACATGGGAAGAGCGGGCACAACACCAGAGACCCAAGGTGAGTATTCATCAGGTTTTATATATCCATTTTAAAGGCAGAATAAAAGAGTTTTTCTGTATTAATTGGAACCACGAGCACGAATACTGTCATAACTACCTCCTGTGTTTTGATTAGAGTGTTAAAATGTTCAGTAACCAACATTACCCTTCCAGCTCCACACAGGAGGTGAGCTCACTTTGGCTGTGTAGGATTTTGAGTGTTATGCTGTAGCTATGAAGTGTGATCATAAATCTATTTCCTTCTCCCAGCACTAATTCCCACATCAGTATGGAAGAAACTCAAAAGTTTCCAGCCAGAGAAAATGCCAGCTTAGATGCACATAAAGTCTTTTGGTTGACACATTTAGAGAAACCCTCTTAATTAATTATCTCATAAATATCTTGGCTGCTTTCCCTGTAACAGTGTTAAAATTCATGGTGCGTGAGTTCTCCCCAGCAGTGTGGAGCAGGTAAAGGCTGGTTCCATAACCCTCAGACCCACAGAACGTCCTGCTGGCAGCACACCACTGTGCTTCACCACTTGCACTTGCTGTTGGGGACACAGTGGGATCAAGGCACCCTCAGCAAGCTTGTGGATGACACCAAGCTGTGTGGTGCAGTTGGCACGCTGGAGGGAAGGGATGTCATCCAGAGAGACTTGGACCGGCTTGAGAGGTGGGCCCATGCCAACCTCATTAAGTTCAAGAGGCCAAGTGCAAGGTCCTACACCTGGGTTGGGGCAGTCCCAAGCACAAATTTAGGCTGAGTGGAGTATGAGTTGAGAGCAGTCCTGAGGAGAATGACTTAGGGGTGCTGGGTGATGAAGGGCTCAACATGAGCCAGCAATATGTGAGTGAAGCCCAGAAAGCCCCAACAGTGTCCCAGGCTGCATGAAAAGAAGTGTGAGCTGCAGGTCAAGGGAGGAGATCCTGCCCCTCTGCTCTGCTCTCATGAGACCTCACCTGAAGCACTGCATCCAGCTCTGGAGTCCCCAACATAATAAGGACATGGATCCATTTGAGTGGGTCCAGGGGAGGCCATGAAGATGATCAAAGGGCTTGAACACCTCTCCTGTGAGGAAAGGCTGAGAGAGTTGGGCTTGTTCAGCCTGGAGAAGACAAGGCTCTGAGGAGACCTTCTAAAGGCCTTCCAGTATCTGACAGGGGCCTACAAGAAAGCTGGCGAGCGACTTTTTAAAAGGGCTTGTGGTAGTAGGACAAGGGGTAATGGCTTCAAACTGGAAGAGAACAGATTTACATTACATAGAAAGAAGTTCTTCATTATGAGGGTGGTGAGACACTGGAAGAGGTTCCCTGGGGAAACTGTGGATGCTTCATCTCTGGAAGTGTTCAAGGCCAGGCTGGACAGGGCCTTGAGCAAATTGGTCTAGTGGGAGGTGTCCCTGCCATGGTAGGGGGGGTTGGAACTGGATGAGCCTTCAGGTCCCTTCCAACCCAAACCGTTCTATGAGTCTGTGTTTGCTCCCACTGCCCCTCGTTGCTGAAGTGTCGTAGGCAGCGCAGCACAGGGACAAAGTGTGCTCACCTTCTTACGCACAAGCTGGATTTCTGCCTTGCTGTCAGAGCTAAAAGCTTCATGTGCTGTGACAAGTTTAGTACTCCTACTCCTCCTCTCCACAGGGACACCACGAGGTGTCTCTTGCCCTGTTCCTCATCAAAGCCATGTTGGATTTTAGTTTGTGTTGGTGGAGCACCAAGCATTGAAGTTATTGTATCTTTAAGCTTCTCACAAAAAATTGGTGTTATTAAGAAGTCATAGCTTCAAAGAATGCAACTTGTGCTCTGCTTTTGATTGAGGTGACCAACAGAGGTGGTAGAGCTGCTACAGTTAGTCCCAGGTGACCTTAGGTAACTCCAGGTAACCAAGGGTACCTCAAATGGCCTGGATGCTGGAGGTACTCATGACTCAGACATTGAGCTGTGTTAAAAGGGATGAGCCTCTGCTTCCTGAGGACAACCCACATGCACTGGAAATCATGTAGAAATTAGAAATAATGGAAGACTGATGGCAACACCTGCAGTGGTGAAGAATCAAAGGATCAGTAAGAAGTTTGTGAATAGGTGTCCTCCTCACTCAGGCTCCTATTCTGACTGGGGTCAGTGCTCCTTCATTATTATTATTATTATTATTATTCTATAGAATCATTAAGATTGGAAAGCATCTCTAAGGTCATCAAGTCCAATCGTCAACCCAACGCGACCATGACCACTAAACCATGTCCTGAAGTGCCACATCTACATGTTTTTTGAACACCTCCAGGGATGGCGACTCCATTATTATTATATAATTTTTGTAACTATTTAATTTATATAATTCTTTAATTATTTATTTTTATGATTATTTCTATATTTCACTTTTCACATCCCTTCTTTAGAGTTTTGGCTTGCTTTCAGTGGCCAGGGTACAAACAAGAGAGACTGGACATCTCCTCAAGAGAGACTGGACATCTCCTCAACAGTGTAGATGTTTGTACTCCTTTTAACTTGGAGATAACAAGTGGGCACCTCCTGGTTGCTCTATTTCCTACAGCCCCTCTCTCTTGAACCACACTTTCACAGCCTTCCTAGGGGAACAGCAGCAATTACAAGGAAAAGAAACCTGAGGGAAGCATCAAGTGCTTCTCCAATTCTCTGTGATCTGATTCAGGGAGGGGAAGGAGCAGGAAGGAGTTACTGCTCTGTTACAACAGGTGCTCAGGAAATTATGTCAAGAACTCACACACGAGAGAAACCCACTTCTGTAAAGGAGGTATGTTGTTAGAAAATTACACTGAAAATGGAAAGTCTCCAGAGGATAAGAGAGAAGGCACGATCTTTGAATCAAAATGCAAGACGTTTTAGTCTTGTGTTGGGATTTTGTGTTGCGTGGACTTCCGCAACTTCAGCCCTTGGTTTCCAACTAACAACACCTCTTGAGACAGCCAAGTGAAACTGGTTTCTGCTTGCATGCTTAACTGACTTTAAAACAGCAGTTTTAATTTGAGATGAAGCTATCCATTTCAGAAATATTTAAAATGTCTGCATTTGCAATAATCTTCTTGAATAAAGAACCTACAAGATTTCAGATAGTCCCCAAATGCATTTGGCTTATGAAGTTACTTCTCAAGAAACAGAATTTTTAGGAATACATAGTCCACATGTACATTAACACTGCAGCCTGCACATGGTGCAATGACTTTCAGGGGACAAGGATGATGACAACTAATTTTTCTGGGGACAAGGATGATGACAACTAATTTTTCCTTCTGGGTAAGGCATTAAAAGGGAATGTACCTGCTGCTGTCTCAGTTAACTCTGAAGAACTGAGTCATAGAAATGTAGAATCATAGAATCATTAAGCTTGGAAAGGACTTCTAAGACCACCAAGTCCAACTGTCAACCCAACACTACTACAACCACTACACCACGTCCCTTGGCTTGGAGTGAGTACGAATGTTCAAACCCCCAAACTCCTTGGTTCTCAGCTTACCCAACTCAAAGACTCCCTTTGTTTTGGTGATATCATAGAATCATAGACTGGTCTGGGTTGGAAGAGACCTGAAAGATCACCTAGTTCTAACCCCCCAGCCATGGCAGGGACACCTCCCACTGGACCAGGTTGCTCTAAGCCCCATCTAACCTGGCCTTGAACACATCCAGTGCTGAGGCATCTACAACCTTCCTGAGCAACCTGTGTTAGTGTCTCGCCACCCTAGAAGCATATGATCCTTAAAGCACATTATCTCCGGAATCTCTAGGAGACTGGGAATAAAAGGAGGGGAAATAACTGTACGCATGTCTTAGCCTTAGTCACCTTCTGAAGGGCCTGGATCTACCACTAGGAACAGAAAGGGCAGAGGATGTAAAAACACAGGTTAGTCATTAAAGAATAAGATTTTTGTATTAAAGTTTAGGTTTTCTTTTTCTGGTTAAAATGGTGGAGAACCTTCATTTGAAAGATGCAATAGCACACAACTTACTAAGGAACTTTACTGGAAATGAAAACAAGGAGAATTTATGAGGGGAGACAAAGTGGTTGACCAAGTGGCACGAGAGATGAAGCACTCCACTTCTCCCAGGTAGATGAGAAAAGGAAAGTGGCTTCAGGCACTCTCTGCTCTTCTGTTGAGCCTTTGAATTCAGAGCAGGGTCTGAATGTTCCAGCTCTCAAGTGCTAGAGGATGTGTCTGCCTCAGTGAAAACACACATGTGGACCACCCCTGAAAGGTGCTGTGGGCTCTAAGCCCCATCTTGTCTTCTCACATGGAGCCCCAGAGCTGATTTACTCACTGGTATTAAGCAGTTCTCACTAATTTAAGAATGACCCTTAATCTGGAGCACTGTGTCCAGCTCTGGAGCCCACAGCACAAGGACATGGACCTGTTGGAGAGGGTCCAGAGGAGGGCTACAAAGATGATAAGGGGGCTGGAACATCTCTCCTATGAACACAAGCTTGTTCAGCCTGGAGAAGAGAAGGCTCCTGCGAGATTTTATAGCGGCCTTCCAGTATCTGAAGGGAGCCTACAAGAAAGCTGGGGACTTTTTATAAGGGCTTGTAGTGATAGGACGAGGTGTAATAGGTTCAAACTGGAAGAGGGGAGATTTAGATTGGAAATTAGAAGGAAATTCTTCACTCTGAGGGTGGTGAGACACCGGCACAGGTTGCCCAGGAGGTTGTGGATGCTCCATCCCTGGAGGTGTTCAAGGCCAGGTTGGATGGGGCCTTGAGCAACCTGGTCTAGTGGG
>JAVSBS010018877.1:54191-93565 GCA_033124195.1 Coracias cyanogaster | reverse complement strand
GTCACCCGCACCAGCCTAGGTGGCTAGGCCTCCGCGGACTCACTCTCCCGGAGCTGCTCGCTCGCTGCGGCCGAGCTCGGCACGACGAAGCGGTAGCCGACGTTGCGGACGGTGCCGATGACCGACTCGTACTCGGGGCCGAGCTTGGCCCGGAGCCGGCGGACGTGGACGTCGCGGAGCTTTCGGACGCCACGGTCGGGTTCGTCAACGCCATCCACGAGGTGTTCGGCAGCGAGGACGCCCGGGGGCTGTCCCAGGCCTACCGGTGGATCCGCGGCTGCGCCGACGACGGCGAGGGCTCTCGCGCGCTTCGACCGGGGCTGTGCCGGCTCGGCCTGCTCGACGGTGACGGCCTGCTGCGGAGCAGGTGCGGGGGCGCGCCTGCGCCGCGGGCAGGGCCCCTCCCCCGGGCCCGTGTCCGGCCGCCGCCCTCGCACCGGGCCCGGCGGCCCCCTCGGCCCGGCCCCGTGCGCCGTTCCCGGCAGGGAGGAGAGCTCTTCTCCGCGCTCGGCCTCGCCACGCCGGGAAGCGCCACAGGTTACTGGGCGCCCGCCCCACCGTGCTCCGTGGGGAGCCGCCCGGCCCCGGCCTGGGCTTTGTGGGGAGCTTTCCTTTCTCGCTGCTGAGGCGGCTGCCCGGCCCCCAGTAACGATGGCCGGGGCCGGCCCCGCCTGGCTCGGGGGAGCCGGCAGACGAGCTCGCTGCCCTCGCCCCGCGGCGAGGACTCAGTAGGCGAGGCGAGCCCTTGTGCCTGGTTCCTGTGCCAGCAGGTCTAGCTTTATGCCCTCAGCGCTTGTCAACAGGATGCTGAAGGTAATGAAGTGGGCATGCGGCTTGCATGAGATCGGCGAACCTCGGGTCAGCTCTGCTGTCGTAGCTCACCCCTTGTTGAAATTCGGCGTGGTGTTAAACTACGGAGGAGCTGTGTTGTGAAATGGCCCAGGCCCGCCTCTCACACCCTGCAAAAACACGTGTTCCCAGGGCTGAGCTCCCAGTAAGTGTGCGGAGAGGACTGGGCAGTCTGCCCTCCCGTTCTGAGTCAGAAGTCAACGTTCAGTAAGGTCACTTAGGGCTGGAGCTTTTTTTGAGTAGTCAGCTACAGTTAGTGTACCTCTGTCACTTCGTGCTCTGCGCAGCAGCTAAGCCGGAGACTTCTTTAGTTCGGCCTTTGCTGCTGTCATGGCAGTGGCATCAGTGGAAGTGCCACCTGCAGCTCCTGTCTGCAGGAGCTGCTCTTCAGCTTGGTTTGTTCGGTTCTGCCAGAGGAAAAACTAGTCTCAGATTTCGGACTAGAGAGTTGGGGGTTATTTTACAGAAATTCTGCTCGCTTCAGCTTTGCACGATGTCCTTAGATAACAGGTGAGAAATAGAATACACCAAAATCAGTGGTAATGTTCGCATGGTGCGACTGTAGGACTAACCCGTGTGTCGGATCTCTTGATTGATGCAGATGCTGCTGCTGGGTTTTTTTAAAGAATTTTGCTAAGACGTGGTTAAACTTCAAGAATCCTGTCAGAGAATAGGTATTTTTATATTAAGAAGAAACCTTTACTGCTGGCGTCCTTTTTTTTCCATTCTGAAATAAAAAATGTAGTGAGTTGGGTAAGATTAATTTCCTTCAGATAATTAAAGGTAGTGTGGTTTTGGTGCCTTGAACACTTTTCATTCCCTTTGTAGCTGTCTGAGAATTGTTTCCTTGTGTGAGAGGTTCGGATGTTCAAAGTCAGCTGAAACCTGTGATTGAGGACATAAAAAAAGAAACATGAAGGAGATCAGAATTTTAGTTTCACTTTCACCATGCAATAGACTCTTCAAATTTTGTTTTGTCTAGTAAGTTAGAAGCCGAAAAATAGCTGAGTTTGCAGTGGTCTTTTTGTTGTCGGCGTTGTTCCAGAAAAGTTACCATTCCAGTAAATTTTCTAGGGATTTTCTCAAACTAAAATTCCTTTCACCTTTTCTTAAGGCTGCTTGTGGAATTTTAAAAATCTCTGTAGTATTGATAATTGGAGGTAAATTATCTAAATTTTTTAACTTAGATCCCATAGGAAATCCTTTGTCCAAAACAGCATATCAAGTGTGTGGTTTACACTGTGAGATTTTTTTGGTCCTGTGAACTGAAATCTGTTACCATAGCCTAAGTCTTTTTATTTGTTTCAGCTCATATGAACAGAGGCTGTGAAGTCCCATTGATTTTAATCAAAGTACTCATGAATGAAGCGAAGCAGTATGTCATAGATGTTTGCAGATGGTTTTGTTTTCATGCTCTGGGAAGGATAGCTGTATTTGTATACCAGAAGAATACCTGAAATGTTTTTACAAGGAAACCAGATTTACATATCTGTCTTTAACATACTGTGAAATATTTGCAGGAAAGTTCTTCCTTTATTATGACCTGAGAATACTAGTATAGGGAAATAACTGTTTAGACTATGCCAATTTCAGACTTACTAAAATGCAGGCATCTTTGCCGCTATTTTTTTTTTTTCTTTCCCCAGTGTATTGTTTTAAAATGCATTGGTGGTATTAGGAGATGTAGCGGAGGGAGGGAAAAGGAACATGAGTGTTGACAGTGTTCCTGCACCCAACGCTTTGCTCGACGTGAGTAATGTGTGTCACGCTGTGTTTAAATGCTTAAAATTGTCACTCAGTCAAATCTCTGAGGAAGACACTGTAAATTATAAACCATGATCCTCCACTCATTGTATGTGCTGAGGTGGCCCATCAGGTTATTCCCTACGGCAGCCTGGACTTCTGTGCCTCCTTTAAACCCCCTAGATTTTGTTGAATCTAGGTGAACTTGTGACCCTACCTGAGCTTTTTTTTTGGCAGGGGTGGTCTAAGACCTGATTTGAAATACCAGTGTGTGTAAATTCGTTAGCAACGTATGATCCTGCCAACAATAGCAATAACAAGCATTTTGTTGTAAAATTGTACATTGTCATTCTGCAGAGGTCAGTCAGTGGCAAATAAATCCTTAATCAAAGGTCATCAGTAGTACATATGTTCCTTGATTTCTAAATAGTCTTTCTAAATGTATGCCTATCTAACATTTGAGTCTGAAAGCATGCAAAAATCTTGATGTAACAACAGATTTGTTAAACCACAGATGTGAGTAAAGGGTAAGAGCAAGTGGAGTAGTTAAAAGGTCCTCGGCCTGTCAGCTTTTTCACACAGCCTAATCTTAAATTTTAGCCGCAAGCGGGCAATGACATTTATAGCTGTAGGATATACCGAGGGATTTTGGTGAGGAATGGCACAGTGTAACTCTAAGGAGACAGGTTATTAAAATATACCTTACACCAAAAAGGAAAAAATACATTTTCTAACACTTCTCAGGCTCAAAATGCAAACGTATTTTCAAGGCAACCAATTAAACACCAGATGGATGGTCAGTAGAAGTCATGGCTGAATATTTCTTCAGTTATAAAGGATACCAAGCCTAGCTTTTGGAAAACAAAGCTGAACAACCTTACTGCTTTATGGTCAAATATGGTTTAAAATTAGCTTGGTAGCTACGGCGTTAGTTAATTTTAACAGTTGGCCCTTACTGGAACTGCTTTGAACAGTCAATTGTAGTATAATGTGAAATGCGAGAAGGTGTGCTTGCTGATACTATAATTCATACTTATATCTATAGAGCAAGGTAGGTAAATATTGCATATGTTTTTATTTTCATATACAGGAAAAACATTTTATAATGTCTTATGTAGTATTAATAATATTATATTACAATATTAACGTACCTGATCATGCTTAAAGTTTTCTAAAATGTTTTCTGTTGAAGATTATAGAGTTATACATTTATATCATCAATCAGATTCCCAGTTTCTTTTATCTGCATTCTTGACACTGTCCTTCATATGCCATTAAAATAGTTCTCCTTTAAGATGTGAGTTTTAAAAATTAAGGAAAATGAATCAGCTTTCTAGCACTAGTGTCAGAAGCCTTTCCCTTAGTGGATTTGTAATGACAGAAGAGATAGTTGTTACCTGCAAGACTGCACAAAATTCCAACAAAATATATTTGGTACTTTCTAAGGACCAATTCAGTATGAGACTTCCATTTTCTCATTGACTATTTTGTCTTTAGGAGAAGCTGCCATTGATTTTGCACCCCCAGCAGAAAAAAAAAATCAAACAAGTAAAGAGCACATCAGTTGTCCTTGTTTTAATGCCCTTGTGGGCAACAGGGACCACTTCCACTTCTTTCCATGCAGTAGTGAAAAATACGAGTTCTAAATGAATTAAGTATTTTTGAGCTTTCCATGTTTATTAATTAAACCAAAATATTAGGAAAAAGGCTGACCTTTTGTACTTTTATAAAATTCCATACTGAAAGAAGTTGATCCTACTTTGAGTCTGACACTCAAAGAGCAACCTGGAAAGCCATGATTATGAGTTGCTGCCTTAATGTAATACTGTGGTAAAATCAAAGTTAGAATTAGAGTTATTATTTTTAAATTAAATTAGTTGGTGCAGAGTGTTAGATTGTTGTATGTAGCAGTGAATATACATCGCCAGGTTCTTAGCTCTAGCATATGATTACGATACTAGGGGGATCGCAGATATAATTATGGACAAAATGTAGTCATTGATGCTTATAAAATATTAATATATTTCTGGGAAATGTCTGTTTAATAAGGGAAAAAATTACATTGTGTCTGTATTTTTGCAGTATTTACAGAATATGTCATACCAGTGCTTTGTGCTCATGTTTCTATTTGTTCTTCTCCATATGCTGAGGTTTTTTTAAATAATCATGTTTCTAGATTCAGCACCCTTACAACCAGTGCAGCAGTAGGTATCCAGGATACAGGGAATGAGAAAGATACTAAGAAAGTCCTCTGTGTCAGCAGCCATCTGTTAAAAGAAAAACCTTCAACTTGGTAGAATTTTCTACCAACACAAAATAGTTATGTTGTGGAACCTATCTAGTATTATACAATAAAGAAGGCAGACTTGGCGAATTTAATTGCACGTTAACATTGACATATAACTTAGCAGAACAGGTAATACACTAAAGCAGTAATTAATAGGTAATTGACATGTACATGACCAAAATAGTATGCTTATACAAAGGAGATTGAATCTCAAAGAAAATGAAGCTTTGAGCTACATCTAAAACGGCATGTATTTCACAAATATTTTCACAAAAATTTAGTCAGTCACTGAATTTGACACTTGGTATTTAGTTCTCTGAAGAGTAGTTTTTAATAGGTGCTCTAATTAAAACAGATCAAATTCAAAGATAGAGATTGCTTATTCATCCCTCTGTAAGAATACTCAGTCTCAAAATAGCTTTAAAAAAAAAAAAACATCAGTGCTAGGTGGACAAGAGACTTCATTTTGAGTAGCTTAAAGCATTTTAATGAGAATTACAGTGAAATGATCTTAGAAAGCAAATTATCTTGTATTTGCCAGTTGTGGGGGTTCTGGCACCCTCCTTTGGAACATTTGGTACAAATGGCTTTCAGAGACCAGACACTGGAGTATGTATCTCATCAAAATGAAAAGGCCTTTTGAGAATACAAGAAAAAAATTGTCTTCAGTAATAATCTGATAATGCTGGGCTTTGGCTCAGATGCAGCTTGGCATGGACATACATGACTTCTCACATCAAATACTATGTTACTCTCTCTTATATTGCTGTTTTTAAAGAATTTCAAAAATAGTTCTGATTGCAGCAATGAAGTGTGTTTGTGGTAGAATGATGTGCAATATTCTGTGTATTACTGGCTTGTCTCGTTGATGTACTGCAGAACAAATGAAAGGCAAAAAAAGTGCGAAAGGATTCATGTTTCTGATCTTTCTATCGGAAGATAATGCAGAATGCAGTGCCTTGTTTACCATACTGGGGGAACAAAAAAGTGTTGATATCAAGAGTTCATAGAGTATGGTTTTGTACTTCCGTTCAAGTATGTGCAAAAACTTTAAAATATTTAATTATTACAATTTTACAATAGATCCGAAAGTGTCTCCGAAGGCACATCTGAAGACAAGACAGTTTAGTCGATTGTCACATACGTCCTGACAAGGAGAGATCTGTCGTCACTTTAAACCAAGGATAACAGTTTTAAAGTTTATGACACCTACTTGTTCTTTCTGTGAGCAGCTGGAGGCAAGAGCCAGGAGTGTCCTGCTCCTTCCCTTCCCTCCATCCCTGGCTCCTTACCCAGCTGACCACATATAATGTGACTTTGCTTCTGTTGACCGCCTCCCCATCTGACCGGCTTAAAAAGACATTGAGGGAGTCTTTTTACATTTTTTCCTGGGACAGATTTATTAAAAAAATGCTTATGATTATAGTTACTGTGTCTTAGTTGCCAAAATGAATTACTTTAGCTAGCAAAGTGAAGGATTTGTTAAGTGGAAAGGTAATTTATAAGAAAAACAAGTAACAGAAGTAGTTTATCTACTGTGTCGCGTGCTGTGATTTTTCTGCATTTCTTCGTACCAAAACCGGAGATGACATCACAGTGTTGCCTGTTGCATACCGGGTATAGTGTGCTAGGTCTTCGACAGTTTCCTAATTTCAGTTTCTCCTTATTACTTTAAAAGGTACCTACCAGGGCCAATGGACGGGAGGGATGCGACATGGATATGGTGTACGTCAGAGTGTACCCTATGGCATGGCAACTGTGATCCGTTCACCTCTCCGAACATCTCTAGCTTCACTTCGAAGTGAGCAGAGCAACGGCACTGTTCTGCATGATGTCACTTCAGACAGTCCAGCTGGAACAAGAGGAGGTTTTGTGCTCAATTTTCACAGTGATCCAGAAGCCATGGGCATTAAGAAAAAAGGAGGCTTATTCCGAAGAGGATCCCTTCTTGGTAGTATAAAACTTCGAAAATCTGAATCTAGGTCATCAATATCCAGCAAACGGAGCTCTGTCAGAAGTGATGCTGCTATGAGCAGAATTAGTTCTAGTGATGCCAACTCTACAATTAGTTTTGGAGACGGTGACTGTGATTATTGTCCTGTGGAAGACCACGTTGATGCCACAACTACAGAAACCTACATGGGTGAATGGAAGAATGACAAGCGCAGTGGTTTTGGTATTAGCGAGCGTTCAAATGGTATGAAATATGAAGGAGAATGGCTAAATAACAGGAGGCATGGATATGGATGTACCATGTTTCCAGATGGCACCAAAGAAGAGGGAAAATATAAAAATAATGTTTTGGTCCGTGGAATAAGAAAGCAACTTATACCGATACGAAACACAAAAACTAGAGAAAAGGTGGATAGAGCAATAGAGGGTGCACAGCGAGCAGCTGCCATGGCAAGAACCAAAGTGGAAATTGCAACTTCAAGGTATGACATCTCAAAATATATTTGTTCATCTCTGAATTCAGAAAGAAAAATGTGTTGCAATACGTGAGCTCTTACTGTTGATGAAAAACTCAGAAGTGCAAAGGTCTAAATGTTGTATTTAGTGAGTACTTGCTCCCTTTTCAATTTCACGTGTGTAACTCCATTGACTTTCTTGGCATTGCACAGAGGTAACTTAGAACTTCAGCTCATTTGAGCAAAGATGTACATATATGTTCCGTTATATACTGTGAAAGTAAATTTCCATTCTCATACATTTCTGCTTTCACTTAAGAGCTGCTGCATTATACCTTCAAATCTATTTGGAATATAAAGCCAGTGAGGAACCGTAGAGAATGATTTGGGGGATGTGAGGTGAAGATTGAGTATCTTCCCATAAGTCTGCTCCAGTTACCATTATTGTGTTGATGATTTTTTGGGCAACATCTGCGACTCGCTGAAGTTGCACATTTGACATTCAGCATCTTAAGAGGCATCTGTTTATCTGAGAGACCGTGATCTGAACAGTGAAAGAGTAATGGTTGAGGCTCTTGTGCTTAGAGGCTGTTGATTCGATTACCAGAGCAGTATTGTCCAAAAGAGTTACGAGGACAATCGTTTTGGAGCATGCTTCTCTTGCAGTCTGAATTGATCTGGATCTTATGACCACAATAGCGGTGGTTGTCTTCTCTCCACCACCTGCCAAGTGCTGGAGATGGGAAGAGTGTGTAGGAATTAGGAGTGGGAAAAACTCCTAATCAACAACAAAGCAAAATTGAAATGTATATATTGATTTAATTTGTAACAATTTCAATTTTAATAGGTTATACTATTAAGTCTGAGATCTCTTTAAAGAGCTGTTTAATTTTTAATGGGTTTCAGTAAGTTTCTGTGACAGTTTATCTATTGTTGGTTTTAAGTTTGTTTCCTCAGGCAGGCTTTCTTGAAATATGCTGTGGACCAAAAAGAGAGCCCAGGAATGTGCATAAAACAAAATCTTCCTGCTGTTTTAGAAGGAGGACATCACATTATGAACAACTGATTCCTGATTTAGTGGGGTCAGTAGTGTGTGCTCAGTGACTCTTCTTTTTCTGAGTCATAAAAAATACAGAAAATACCAAAAACTGCATTAAATGGGAAAGCTTGAATACATGGACGGCTCGTAGCGAAAGTACTTGAGACACAAACACAAAGAATTTACGTACTGTTACAGAACTGTTCTGAGTACTGGTCACCTAAGTAACTAGAGAGTAGCATATACTGAATTACTTCTATAAATATATGTAAGGCGTGATATGACAGTGTATCATGTTAGCAAAGCAGATCAGTAATAGCTAAGTTTAAGAAATTACTGGATCCCATTCATGTTCTGTCAGTACATAGTAAGCCCTAGTTCTGAGAAAATTGAGATGAGACACCACTTTGGGTCTATAGAAAGCTATTAAAAAGCTGTAGTCTGAGACCATTAGGTTACAAGGCACGGTGTCTGCACTTCCTCTCGAAGAAGATGCCTTAGATGTCTTAGATGAATGTGAGGATGGTGGGCTTGTCTGTGTCCTAACAATCACTGTAGCGCAAAAAAGTCCAGGAGGAGTGCCTTTCTTCATTTCTCTAACGTGTAATACAAAGGTGGTTCTTCCCACGTGGCATCACCTTACCATACAATAGCTGTCTGTAAAACCTTCTGTGTTTCAGACCCGGCATGTCACCAGCAATGTACGCTTACTTCAGATTTCTATTCCATTAGTTGAAGAACTCCCCAGACAGACCTTTACTCACCCCCAAAAACATCTAATGTCCAGTTTTCTATTCCAAAGAGCTAGAAACCTTGCCTCTCAACCTTTCCAATTCAGTGCAGCTTTGAGTTGTACGCTGTTCTTCCTGCATTGTTTATTCCTCAAATGTTTGTTCAGTTAAATGAGACCAGACCATACTCCTCTTCATAGTTCCCTGCTGGTCATGACAGGTTTTGCTGGTAGTTTGACCTGCGACAGATGTCCACACAGCCATCAACAGGACCAACCACTGTTTTGCTTTATGTTCCTGATGTCTTTTTATGTCTAAAAGTCCTCCTTAATAATCTGTGCAGTCTTCCTTTATCTAAAATGACAGTTTGGTATAAAAAGAAAAATCTGAAAATTGGATTAAATGTCATTTCTCTGATCCTGAATTTACATGGGCTTTCCTGACTCAGCCTCTGGGTTTTTGAGGCATTTGTACTGAGATGTTTTAGTTGTAATAGCAGCAATATCAGGTGACAAAATCATGTGATGTATAGAAAGCCACTCTATGAGAGAAATAGTTACCAGGCTGTGCTACACAGATCTGTATCCAAAAGAGATTAAAAATTAGCAATTAATAAAATTATTTTTAAATGATAGCTCAGCTTAACAGGCTTGATTGTGTGTTATAGTTTTACTAACTCTATTTAAGGCAAAATATTAAGGCATAAATGTAAAAATCCCAGAATTTGATGAATTTCAGAACTCTGTCCAATATGCTGTCCTTTTAACATATTAAAAGTTTGTTGGGTTTTTAAAAAATAATTATTATTGGCAGTAATTGGGTCAAATTCATCTTTAACCCATTTGTGCTAAAAGCATCGAGGTTTACACTATGTGCCTTTTTGGGGTCTTGGAGTTTAAAAGGAAAAGCTGCCCTCCTGAAATTTATTATTTCAAGCACATGTGAGATGGTTCAAATGCTGGAAGATGTACATTTAAAAGTGCCCATTAGAAAATATTAAAAAGCCCCACATGTCCACTCAACCAAGAATCAAAGAGAAACTTGTTTTGGGGATATCAAGTAATTCTTGCTGTAGAGATTTTGAACTTCCTTCTCATTGCTGTTACATGTCTGATACGAAGGAGACAACCCTCTACAGTTTGATACGAACTGGAATTAAAATAGAGTATTTCTTTCCTGGTATGAAAATCACTTAAGCACTTCTCATTTAGAGGAGCTGCTTACTGTGTTACATTAACTTTGCCTTTGTTAATACTTATGATGGTATAAACTGTCATATTATTGGAATTAATTTTCAGAATTTGGACATAAACTGACCTTATAATAGTTGGTGTCACTGGGTGTTTTTAAATGTGTCAGTCCTGTAAATAAATGCATAGCACTGGAAGCAGAAGACTTGATGTTTTCATAGCCAGGCCGCCTTTTTTTTTTTTTCCCCCTTCCTTCTGGTTTTTTCTAGCTAATGCTCAACTGGAAATTCTCCTTGAAGTGTTGAATCTCTGAGGAAAAAAAGTTTGCAGGGGAACAGAGGGGCAAGGTAAAAGTACAGTAAGAGTAAGAAATATGAATCAGAAGATAGTGTGTGGAGGAAAAGGGAGAGAGAAATCAAAAGAAAAAAATGTTTCCTTGTTGATATTTTCCTTATACTCCATTGATCTTTCAGGTTCTAAAACAAGCAGATTAAATAATTGTATCATCTTTTTTATTCTCTTTCCCACAGAAGCTAAATACTTTTAATTACTCCAAAGTTGCAAGTGAGTTTTCAGTAAGGTGTACTGTCATAATGTGCTGTGAGGACTTCTGACCACCTTATAAGCAATATCGTAACGGGTTTTCATTACATGAGCACCAGAGGTTGGGTGACAGATAATGGTGCCTTTGTGTCAGGCCCTGCACAAGCAAATGACCCTTGTGGTCTGGGAAAGTTGCAGTGCCCAACAAATGGAAAGAAACTGGTGAAAGACTGTGAAAGGACTTGAGATCAAGATAACAGTACAATTAATATCTTGCAACTAATAACGCAGAGCAGCTCCTTCTTGTTGATTAGCCGTCTGTGCTCAGATAGCAGTGAGTAGCAAGCCTCTAGTCAGGAAGACCATTTAAGCAGAGCACTGAAGGGGGATTAACTGGTGTCTTTTCTGCAGTGATTTCTTTTTCAGAGTATCTTTTCTAGACAGCTAAGTTGTATTTTTAACATGTTTGTATCCAAGTCCACAGATGCTATGGCTTGGTTTCAGCCTTTATTTTTTGAACAGAAGCTACAGAAACCCTGGCTGTGATTCTGTGTCAGGAGCAGCCAGCTTTGTCCGCCCAGCTGCGAGGGAGCCTGGAGTGAGTGGAGGGGCCGCAGGAGGAAGGTGCAGGAGGACTGGCTTGGTAGCAAAGACCCACTGTAATGATTTTGGTTTTGTTTGGGAGGGAGCCTGCTGCCACAGCTTGGGCTTTCTTGGGTCCCTGCTCTTCCTCACTGTCTTAGGGGCCTCCTGGAGCCAGTAGCTGGCGTGTGTGATGGTGGACACGGAGGGTGATGTAGAGAGCTGTGATTTACTCCCAGGCCTGGCCTGGCGTTGGCCCAGGCCTTGGCCTGGCTGCTTCGTGTTGGCTTCAGCTCGCGGGGCGGCACCTGCGCTGAACAGCGCAGCTCACTCGTCTGCGCCACAGCACTACCCCTCACAGCGCAGCCATTGCATGAGAAACCTGAGCTTCTATTTTTGATAGCCTTAAATCAGAGCAAGTTTCAGTGTGCTCTGCAGTATGTGTTGGGTGTATGTGAAGTGTGTGGAACTGTCAGGAAGGAGCACAGAATGGTTTAGTAACCAGTTCCTTTGTTCTGTTCGTTGCCTTGCATGACCAGCGCTCTCAGCTTGATCTGAACAAGCTGTGATTGCTAGGGAGAGCTGGAATTATATGCATGTGGCAGCATACTTTGTGTCCACACTAGATGGTAGCTGTCAGTCATTCCAAACAGCAGTGCGTTATGTGCACTGCACACAGCTTTCCGTGATGGATTTAGCTGATTCTACCAGTCTCCTTTTACTCAAGAAACTAAACTGGACACTTTCAAGACCAGTGCCTCACACGTTTTTCAGATGCTTTACTTATTATAGCTGAAATAAACATTGTGTTTAGGAACAGTATCCAACAAATACCAAAGATACTTATATAAGACTGCTTGCTTTAGTACAAAGAGCTGCTTTAGTTTCAAAACAAGATCAGTTTTAATCATTTCACTACGTAATCAATTTGAAGATAACAAATAAAATGCTGTAGTAAAACTTAAAATAAGTCTTGAGGTACTATGGATAGTAATTTTTATGTTAATTCTGCATTCTTTAGTGGAAACCATATGTTCCTTGAATCCTGTGGGAGTTATACCACTTCACCGGGGCATGTTTTTTACTTAGATTTCCCAAACAACTTGTTGCTAAAAGAATGTAGTCTTAGAATGTTCCTCTGTTATTTGCTGGGGAATGAATAATGCATCTGTTTGAAATACACAAATTGTATAAACATTGCTAGACTACTTAATATTTAATTCATTAAGATTACATGGCTGAAAATATGCAAATTACTCCTGTCCTGTCCCTCAACTGGAAATTTAAGAAAGCCTCAAGTATTTCACTTTTTGATCAAATTACTTATATCCAAATACACTTACCCAAAGCTATAAGTCTGAATAGGGATTTTTTTTTTTTTTTTTCCCCCAGAAGGCAGTTCTAGGGTATAGCCAATCTTACTTTGTGTTTGTATTAGACATAGAACTTTTACCCCAGAGTTGCTTTTCTAACTTCTTCAAAATCAGGAGATTGCAAATATGAATTGGAAATATTATCCGCTTTCAAAACATAAATGAACCAATGCTGTACCACTGCTTTTAAAATAACCATCTAAAAAAGCCTTTGTTTAGTATACAAATCTTTTTGAAATATTTCTTTGTTCAGATGAGTACGGATTTTTTTCCCAAAGTCCGCAATACTTAATTTAGGAGCTGAAAGAATCTTTACAGTGGAAGCCCAGCAGATATATGTGAAAACATTAATGCTTTTTTTAATGATACTGAGATAACACTAGCAAAAGACTAGTTTTTTGTAACCAAATAAGATGAGGTGTTATGAAGAGTCTTGCCTTGGTTTTAACACAGCATCTCAGTTTTGATCTGTATTACAACAATTGTTCAAAAGCTAAGCCGGAAACAGCAACTGTCTCTGCTGACTTTCAGGAGAGTTTCTGTGATGGAAATAAATCTCCATTGAAGAAACAAAATCTGGATTGTTTGTACTGGTTAGTCACATATGAACCATAGTGTAAAGCCATGGGACTTACATTATTGATTGCTATAAATATATTCTCCAAAATAAAAATATATTTCTACTGTATTTAGTGTAGCTACATACATATGGCTAGCAGTACTAGTCACAGCTTGAGTAATGTACTTGATGTTTTGTTCAAAGACTCAACCAATTAATACAGAACTTTCCCAGCTTCTTTCTTCAAAGAAATAAGAAAACATGCTGTCAACTAACAGCAACATTGTTGATCATTATTCCACAGAGTAGGATGTTTTTCACTGAACAACAGTGTAAAAATAGTCATTTCAACTAAATAGTTAATGCTGCCTGGTTGGTCTAATTCTGGATTTCCCAAATAATTCATTAATTTTCTGAAAACTGGTGTAGTTCAATGAGTAATGCTGTTTGTTTGAATACTAATTCATCAGTGATACATATTATGACTTCTGTTCATTTTTCTGGCTATTAATACATTTTTCTATTGTCTAATAGACATTGGTATGTATTTCCATGCACTGTCTTGCTTTCTTTTGCCTGCCTCACCATGATTTTCCTCTTTTATTATTGCTCTACCTGTAATTAATTGTATTTTCTGCTTCTTCATTCTTCTACAATTATCTGCTCTAGTAGTCTGAGGAGACAGAAGTGCAGTCTCTTTGTGGCTAGCCCATGTAAATGTTTAACATCTGAAACAACCTATTAATTAATCTTGTTGCCCTTTTTTAGATGTTTTCCCAGTTCTGCTGTATAGATGTAGTCTCCCAGGAGCTCATTCTTGAGGTCACCTCAAAGCTACTTTATTTATGAAGTTAGAGTTCTGCCTTGCACATCCCTCTTACACTTAAATGGAACTACATTTGCCATTTAAGAGTGATCAATGAGTTTTTGTGTAGCCCGTCTTTGCAGTTGTCCCTCAGACTTCTCTTCTGTAACATTCACAAGTTCTGCCACTTAGCTGTTCACACCTTTTCCACATTTATGAACATTATGGGTTCTCAGTCCTGAGCCCTGTGGATATCCAATGGTGAACCTTCTTGACTGGGAAAAACAGTCATTTAATCTATCTCATTATGTTGAGTTTCTGACATAATTCTTTATTCACTTAAGCATTTTTTTAAGTCTTCATTTCCTCCACTTAGTTTCCAAAGAGTTTCTAGCGAGGAATGCTACACTTGGTCCTACTATGTTAAAAGCAGGGATTGCTGAGTGAAGATGGTGTTAGTTTTGTACTTGAAAGCCAGAAATTATCTTATTAGTGTCTGGCTAATACAAAATCAGTTAAATGTGAGTTCTCAACTCTTCTATCCCAGGAGTTTAAGAAGAAAGACATATATTTCTCTTAACACTCTGAATCTGGTAGGCTCCTGTTGAGACTTGTTCAGTTACCTTATTGCCATTATGCAGCACCTCCCCTTGCCTCAGTTATATATAAGTGCATATATAAAATGAGGGAGAGGTCGTTTTGCTGCTGCTTTTACTCTGCTTTCGGGTTTTGTGGTGAATCAAAGATCTTTCTTTCTCTGAATTTTTAGACCACTTCATAAATAAATACGTTGGATTATGTCAGTCTTAGAGCTACACAAAAGGACTTAAAATCCAAACGTGGAAGCAAGTAAGGCCCAAAGTTTTCCACTCTTGAGGTGGTGTTTTGGCAGATGCAGACATGCGTCCTAGCCCTGATTTGTTCCTATTTGCAGTTAGGGTTTCATACCTGTTCATGGTGAGAAACTTGACTTCCATAGGGAAAATAAGTAACACTAAGAAATCTTAGTTATGGCTAATCTGAAGCAATTTCATGGGAAACGGCTCTGTGTGTCTATTTGCCTGAGTTCGCTTTTTAAGCTCCATCACTTACAGGAATTTACAACGTCAATTGTATAAGCATCTTGGGAATATCTGAAGAAAAAGAACATATTACCAAGTAGTAAGATACAAAATGTATTTCAGGAATAATAAGGGAACCAACAGATAAGAACGTGAGTTTGCAGATGCGAGTTGTCAGGATGCTTTTTGCAGATGCAGTGGTGAACTACCTTAAGCATTTAGGTATCTTTTTCTTACGCCTACTGTCTGGAGTCCTGCTTTTACCTTAACATATATTGACCAAGGGCTTAATTTCAGTTTTAATACAGATCAAGTGATTATGTGCATTCTGCAATGTTCATAAACTTATTACCATTCATAGCCTTGTTTTGTGCTTTAGAGAACAGTAGCTTTCTCAAAATTACAGATTAGCAACAAAAGTGGGAATGGCATTTATCAGATCTATAAATATCAACAGCATAGATAAGCTGGTGACCTTTTCTGATATTCAAAAATGTTTGATTCATACCAATCTGTTCAAGTAATAGTTGATGGTTTCTGGTGAAGAGGCTTTCTCTTTCTTCTCATGGTGGCTAGATTCATTGTGCAAAACTAATTCATGTTGGGAGGTGCACTCTTGCCAGGCATTTGGAGTGTCTTAATCGTGTAATATATGAGCAGGAAGATTGATTCTTTTATATTCTCAATTGATAATGAATTATCAGAAAAAAAAAAAAATCATACTGGATGTTTCACAACCACAAGCGATGTTTGTTAGGGTATGATGTATTAGTGAAGAGTCTGGGTTTCTTCTAATGTAGAGTTTATACCTGTTTCAGAAATAGGTTTTGCTTAAAGACTGAAATGGGACAAATAAATGTTCATGTATATTTTGTATGTTCAAAATTTAGATGACCTGCAAAAAAATCTAGTAATATTACTTGTTCATACTCAAACTTTATAAAAAATATGATTTGTTTTGAAGAAAAGATGCTGGGCATTTTCACATCTAAGTCTGTATCTGTGCTATGCACAGATGCGATGCATTTCTGATGGAAAAACTGCTTAGTGGAGCTCCTGGGAAGAACTTTTATTAGCAGAAGGATTAGAAAAGTGCATAGCTTTTAGCTTTGTTGGGTCTGTGGACAATGAATGCAAGGAGCAATTAGTCAAAATTACGGTTCTGAATAAGTTCATCAAGGAGTTTGTTCTAAAGTTGATTTTAGGTTTTCTTCAAATTTTAGTTGATCAGAATATGCTCTAAATGACTTTTAACAGTTCACTGGTAAGTTCCAACTTTAGGATGTAGCAGATATTTGAATTAATCTGCTTGTTGCAGTTACGATGATTAAAAACCTATGGAAGGGGTCTTGAAGTCTATATAACAGTTAAGTTGTGAGTTAACAGCTAACAGATACAATCCATGCATAACGTGATGAACTTTGGCCGTGGACCTTAGTGGTGAGTGGACAGCTGAAAGGGCTGATGTCTCTTTCAAGAAGCCTGGAATACAATACACATAGGTGAGCTATCAGAAATCTTTTACCGTTTTGACACCTAGATTTTTTGCTGTTTCCGGGAAGGATAAAGCCAGACTGCAATCCTTTCAATAGCAAATTTCACTTTTAAATTTTGGATCGCTGTAAAAAATGTCCTCAGAAATGTTAAATTGTGCCCAGGTGTTTGAATAGGGGTCATGCAAGCATTGGTCTGGTGAAATCTAGTAGCTGACTTCCTCATAGCAAAAGTCTTTCAATTTATTTACTATTTTACAACATATTAAATCAGATGTTTGTAATAAAGCAGACATTTTTGGTTAACCATTCAAAGAACATCCTGACTGAGTTTTCGCAGACCTGTCTGAGAAAAGTCATCTTAAACTACCTTCAGAAACCTTACTTGCTTCTTCAAGGTGCCTGACAACTTAAGGGATTCTGCTGTACTTTCAGTGTGTCTAATCTGATACTTAAAAGATACTTTTTTTCTGAAAAAGTGAATTAATTTTCCTTGAATTTGCTGATACACGAAAATGCGTATTTGAGTGGATAACCTAGAACTGTTTAATCCATTCCAAAAAATAGTTCTGATTTTGCGTAGAAATTCACTTTGCAGAATTACGGTGAATGTTTCCTCTTGGATTGCCTGTTTCTAAACACTCACTGTTAAATCATTTGATATCATCTGAGTCTACAGCCGTTCATTTTCTATTCCCTAATAAAATTAACTTGTATCTCCAAGATGTTCTGATCTTTTCCTTTGTTCTTTGACACTGAATTATCTCATTGTGCAAGTACAATTTTCAAGGGAGACAGAAATTGAATTTGCTTTGGTGCAGATCAGCTGAGGAAACTTTGACATTTCTGTGTATTCAGAACTGAAACTTTAAAGTTAATTAAGACCTTTTCACAGTTATATTTACTGTATTTTTACAATTAGGAGCATTTTAACTCAAGTAATTTTTTTTTCTATAATATTTACTGCTTAGAAAAATCTTTTGGATGTGCCTTGCCCCTCCTATTTCCATGCTTTCAGTTTAAGTATGTTCTGTTCCTTCTGAGAATGGAAGTAGAATATATGGGGAAATTAATACCAAGATATTGTTAGTAAGCAAATTAAGCAATTATTTTACAATAGTAAGCATTGCAAACTCACCTCTTCTTAGTTTCATAGTCATATTTTCCTGTGAAATATTTTAAGTATATCAATCATTTACTACTTAATAAAATAAGCATTTAACATCAATGCAGAGACAGTGTAGTAAAAAGGAGCTGAGAGAAATTTAGAGCTAGTATAAAATTATATTAGTATCTCTTCACTTTACTGTCCATTCTCTAAAAAGTACCTTTTTTTTAAAAATCAGAAAAAGTAGAAGGTGCTTCAGGATTCTCAGGTAGCACAAACTTCATATGCCATTCAGAAATTGCCTGCACATTTACTTTTTGTATTTTCTATCTTGAGGTGTCATCAGGTTTTTTGCATTATGAGATGCTGTTTGAAGCATTTTTATGAAAGTTATCCTTCTTTGTTGTAGGTCTTCTGTTAAATTACTTATATGTGTGTCACCCAATCCCAGTCACTGATAAGCCTTGCTTGGGAATGGATACTGTTAAGAAGAATTTCAGATGCTTTTTTATTTTTCTAGAAAATGTCAATTCCTTGTCAATATCCCCATGTTTTGACCCTCTTATTGCCATTAGTGTAAATGCATTTTTTTCTTTTGGAAAGAAATGCATTAGGTGGATTAGCAAAATACTAAAAATATCTTTGCTTAACCACCAAATTATGTAACTGTCCAGTTTCTGTTAGCTGCTGGTCTCATGCTGTGGTGCATTTCAGAAATCAGCATTTTACAGCGTATCAAGTGAAAAAAGTTTTTGGTTTAGATCAGATCTTCTTTCAGAGTTCCAAATATATCATTTTTTAATGTAATTTTTTGCACAGAAGTCTGAAAGGATTTACTGAAAGCTTCTAATAAATATTGCCACTTCAAAATTTGAAAGTGCTGCTGCTTTTATATGATATTCTTTCTTTCTTTTGGTCACTCCCTAGGGCAGTGTGTCTCATGTTTCCTTTGCATTTGTAGTTTGTTTTGGCAGGGGGGTGTTTTTTAATGGATAGTAATTTAGATCAGACCCACTGCTGGGGGCCGTGGTACTTTGAAATATGATGAGTCATTTTTCTAGAAAGAACTTTATGTATTCAAGAGAAGATTTGGTCACAATCTGGATGCAGGATGAAGCTGTAGAGCATCCTTTTTATGCACTTCCTGTATCATTTGAAATAAAGGATTTGCTAGAGTTAATCTATTCCAGAGACCTCTGTAAGGAGAGAACAAAAGGCAAATTGTTAATCTTCCCTTAAGTTAATTAAATCTTTGTAACTTCAAGATTTTTCTCTAATTTTATCTTAAATATCGAAAGTGATTTAAGTACGTTATACCAGTACTTGACTGTATAAATAAGATTAGGAAGTCGGTGCTATAACTGAAATTCTCTGTGCATTGGTGAATGAAGAAAAACAAGGCTTAGTTTAAACGTGTAGATAATTGACTTAAATGCTCATCAAAAATGTTTGCGACAGAAAACTTTGTAGACTGCTGGCCTTTTTTTTTTTTTTAATACTTCATGACAAAAAGCTCATGTTGTATTGCGATGGAACTCTTGTCTGCGGTCAGGTTGCCTGCAGTAGGACTGCAAGATTTTCTTCTTTGTGAATGTGACAAGAAAAGTCCATGTGTGTCCTAACGTTAGTCAAGTGTCACCTTAGTCTGCAGTTACATCCTTTCCTGCTGTTTGTTTTTCTGTTGTGTAGCTGTAATGAAAAAGAAAAAACTGAGTGCGTGAAAAAAAGGAAATTATGCCATCAGGGCAATCCATTTGCCTGTGAGAGAAAAGATTCCACATAAAATCAGTTGGCTAAAGGGCATGGGAACATCCTGAAAGGTAATTGAGCACCTTGTTGAAATACTCTGATGTATCCCATTAACTTGTTCAGTGTTGCTCAGAAACAATGCCTGGAGAGAGAGGCCCAATACTAGGTCTTTTTTACTTTATTCAGTGCCAAAAAATCAAGTTATCATAATATACAGCATCATCTTAAAGTGGTTATTGTTTATGCGCTGCTTCTGGAGGAGTATGTACACCAAGGGTTCAGACCTTCTCAGCAAGCCTTTTTGTGTTTTCACCCATGATGTTCTTTACAAGTGAGTGGGAGAAGCCTGTGCCTTTCTCTGACCCTTCTGAGTTCATCTTTGCGGTCATGTGTCTTGTTCAATATGAGTAAAGAGCTGAAGTTGCTACTATTTGTTGTTGAACAACTTACTATCGCTCTTCTATTTGCTCTCCCTCCGTTCTGTCTGGAGTATTTGTCTCCACGTGGTCCATCTCGTCTTTTAAGTTGTACGAACTCAAGGCCTGTGCGCTATATATGTTTTAAATTACTGAAATGGTGGAACCCAGTCTACTTGTCATTATGCAAGTGTTAGCAAAAATATATGCACTAATAATAACAGGAACAATGAGAATATGATTTCCTGTGGGGATTATTTAGAACTCTGTTTTTTGTTTAAATCCAAGAATATTGTCTTCAAAAGCACTATGCTGGTAAGAATAAGGGATTTTTATCCTCCCTCTCTCTTTTCCCTGTGACTTACCAGGAAAGAAATTACAGACTTCTTGTCCTCAAGTCTCCAGTTTCTTTTCAAAAGAAAATAACTAGTCTCTGTCTGTGGATGTTGGGGTGTATGCAATTGCTGCTAGCCACTGGAGAGAATGGCATGATGGCATTATGGTTCTCTATTCTAATAGCCTTTCTGCTCCTGAAATATGGCTTAATATTTCTGCTAAAGAAAATAGTCACAGATTTTGACAATTTAAAAGAAAAACTTAGCTAAGAGTGTTATATTGAACATAGTGAAAAAAGCAGAGTTCAAGCTCAAGCATTTAAAAGTGGAAGACCTACACTCTTCAATAGCAAAACCAAGGGAAGATTGACATGATTCATATTCCAGTATTTCCAAGTAAAAGCAGGAGAGTTTCAATAGGGGGAATCCATCTCATGCATAGAAGTGTATTAAGATGAGAATATTCTTTTTTTTTTTATTAAATTGATCTAAAATTTACAATCAGAATGGAGAAAAATTTGTAGAATTTAATATGAAAAGACTGAAATGCTTCCATATTATAATTTGAAATCACTTGCCCTTTCATGACCCTAAAGGACACCTTAAAGTGTGCTTAATTAATCCTAGAGGTCAATTATGCAAAAAATAATAATGAGTATGGTAGTAATGTGTTTGTTTTTCTGCTTATTATTGTACCTTTCCTTCTGAAGGAATGAGCTGACTTCATGTTCCCTGAGCAGTAACTCATCATTGCTGTTACTCAGCTAATTCTGAGGCGAAGAGAAGCTGGAAAGGAGCATACAGCTTGCTGCTCAGCAGATGAAGGGGGAAAATTAGGCAAGAGATTTTAAAAAATTCATCTTACTATTAAAATGCTTCCTGTGATGTTACTGTCTTTAGGGCAGACAAAACATCACTTTCTAAAATTTTAATCAAAGAACAGATCAATGGCTTATAGTCCCTTTACCCTGTAGCTTTGGAGGATAAGAGTGCGAGCTGAGCCTAGCAGGTTTTTAAATTTATTTATCATGTAATACATTGGTGAAATATTAAATGTTGGCCATGCTGACATCAACAGCACAACTCCTACTGGTTCCAATGATAGCAGGATACCACGGATGGAAGTGTTCTTTGAGAGTTGCATGTTGTGTGGGAGTCACAGGTCGTTAAAAGGCCAAAGTCAAGATACTAGAAGTTCCTAGCTGGACCACAAGGGATAATGATAATCACGTACAGAAACAGTCCAGTTACCACTGAAAGAGACCTTTAGTTTCTCAGGATACTGTCTGAGGTGTCCACTCTTTGTAATTCCCAGAAAAACTGAAAGTCTGGGCTTGTTTTATGAAGTGCAAAGGACTAAGAGAATTTTATGAAATCTAGTCCTTTCCCTATGAAGCTTCTATAATGAACTTGTATGTCACATTCTGTCTGCTCTTACTAAAGCTGAATGCCGTGCCAATCTATACACTGTCCCAAAAAGCTCTGAGGTTTGAGTATGGTACAGCTCAATATGAGTAAAGGTGACAGACAGAATTTATTCCAGAAAGGTGGGTCAGCTCAGCTGCTGAGGATGGCCATATTTCTGGAAATTAGGTGAGGGAGTTGCTTTGAAAAGCTTAACTGAGGATTCAGTTTTGTGATTTATTGCTCTACTAGAGAATCTGGCTTCTGAATTTATATATATATGTTTAAAAAATCCTTAACAGATTAGAGGGGTTTGCAATGGAAGTAGCTAATTATACAGGTTGCTGCTTCTTTCTGCATTGCAGCTACATTTGTGTTGCCAAGATCCACAGCGTACTAGTTAACCAGATACAAGCATCTTATCCAGCATGACTTGTTTTCCTCAGCTTTGCTTGTTTGGCACATTTCTGGAAGGTCATCTAGACGGTGGTGCCAAACTTCCCTGGTTAGTGGATGTGCTACTTACCTAGTGGCAGGGAACGCTCGGTCGGTTATTGCACGTGCAACACGACAGAGGCTTCAAGGGAAGAGAGTGTTCTGGAGCCATTCAGACAGCTGGCTTCCTCCTGTGCTTTTTCGCAAAGGATCTTTAGGAGCAGGCGTGGAATGTGCTGTGAAATTCTGGTAGTGGCAGCCAGACAGCCTTGTGATAGAGGCAGTGGCTCTGGGAAAGATGATGATCAGGAGTAGGCTGCTGTTACTTCCAGGATAATTCAGTCTGCAATCTGCCTGTGTGCTGCTCTTCCCCGGGAATTCATCCAGCCAAGAGCCAGCCTGGCTTTGGTGAATTGACCTGGTGAGCTGCGTGCACTCTCAGGCCACAGGCTGGACACTAGTCCAGTGGATCTGGTGCACAGCAGAGCTTCGTTATGTGAGTTTACTTTCCAAGCATGCTACAAACTTCAGCGTGACCTTTCAGCAAATTAGTTATGGTGAGGCACCACGCTAAAGATCTGTGACCTGCCTATGAGTGCTTGGTTGGGTTTGTGTAACAGCAGGAGTATGCAGTGAGCATAGAAGCAGAGGTTCTGTCCGCGGCTGTGACCCTGACACACTTTCACTGTATTGTGGAAGACCAGCCTTCTCACAGCTCTTATCAGCAGAGCTAACTCAGGCCCAGGACCGCACTGATAAAACGACACAGCTTCCAGCTCTGAAGCAGACTTGTTCAGTGTTTCATTGTGTACTGTATATATGCCTCAATCAGGCTTGTGCGCAGACTCTTGATACGTACAGAGGGAACTGCTGCCTAATCTAGCTGTTCTGCTCTAAGGATAAAATCTGATGAATACTGGTATGCATCTGCAGTCCTGAAGGCCATATAGCCTCTACTAAAAAAAAAAAGATATGAAGTGAGTGCTTTAGCTAATAAGATTAATGGCATTGTGCAATACAGAGTGAGTTTTAATAGAATATGTCATCATAGTTCCAAAGGAAGCTAAATATGTGACATTCAGTGTATATCCTGTATTCAAAAGCTGACCTGCTGGCAGTAGCTGTGAAATAATATACAGCAGAATCTTGTTAATTCATGCTAATGACTTAGGAGACCCATCACGGATTACTTGATTTTACAACTTAGCGAGTAAGTGAAACATGATGACAAAACTTCAGAGATGCACCCTTTAACAGTATAATCTCTGCTAATTTATCCTGATAGTAGCAGTTTAGTTGTAAATATATTTGCAATATATGGGTTAATGTAGTATCATTAGTGAAAGCAACAATGATTTCCTAAAATGACACTTCAGCACAGCAGCTTATTATTAAATATCTTCAAAGATACAGGGCCAATCCACTCATTTTGAGACTGTGAGACCAGTGAAGCGATTCTAAAGGTAACAGATGTTGGTTTTTAGCATTAGTAAAAATGTTCTCGTCTCTTGTGTCTTATCGTAGAATAAATGTACTTGGGATAAGAGTTATACTGACTAGCATAGCAGTAGTATGCAGGTATACATGTAGGTAAAAAGTGTATGAAAAGTTTTATCTTCGGGTTGAATTACTTGACAGTTACGCTAAGCCACTTAATATTTGTTATGCTTTTAGTAACAGGAAGAGCTGAAGCCTCTCTGTATTGGAAACATCATACGTGCTTGCTACTGTGCATTGATGTGTCAGCAGAGAAGTCTGACTAAATAAGGCGATGCATGAGTAGAGCTTATCAAGGTTTGACAGGAATATAGTCTGCTAACAGCTGATACAGTAGCCCATCTTTTCTCTGCTATCACCATCCCTCTGTGCTGCACAGACGTGTGTGTTTATTGTCTGCTTGGTTGCTGATTGTGCTCAAAGTGTAGCTCTCCACCTTTTCAGTTAGTTTATGCCAGAAGTCCTACAAGTGAGCTGAAACCCCTAGCAAGCCAAATGTATTTATATTTGTGTTTATATAAAAATGTATGTGGAGTCAGCTTTCAAAGTTTTTCCCTAAACTGTACTATCCCTTCAGTTTCTTCTCCCATCAAATAGTCTCAAGTAACTGAATATTTTTTTATAATATAAATAAAAAATAGGAAACTTCATACATATGGGTGTCCTTATGGTACTGCTGCACACTAAAAAATATTTGTAAGGAGTTATCTATAACATTATGAGAGCAAGTCCTGACTGATTTTTCCTTCCTTGCTCTGAGGGACTGATACTGCTCAAATGAGTGGCTCAGCTCCCAGTGCCCTTTCTGGAAATACTATTACCCTTTGCATATTTGCAGGTGGTTTGAAAAAAAATCCAGAGTAAAATACCCTTAAGGTTCATTGTTTCAGTATCTGTTTTTCTCTTAAACCGAGTTTAAATCTAGTTGTCAGATTTTGTCTCTGTGTTGTGCAAGAGTTTTGAAGATTTTATGAATAAAGTTAGGCCAATAAATGCTAAGATCTGATGGCACCTGGCCTGCTACAGTATGTCCTAAAACAGTCGAAGTGATGACCTGTAAATATTTTTTTTTTACTGGGAATGAATATAAATGTCTATGCACGCATGGCCTTTTGTAAGGGATTTCTGAAAAATATCAGACACTAAATACTTACCCTTCCTTCTTATGAAGACAAATCAATGAGTTGGAATCCTTCCTTTTCTTGCAAGTTCAAGTCATTAAACTGCAAGGCCAAGGATGTTGAATTACTGACAAAAGTTTCTGTTACCCGAAATGATAAATACCTTTCACACCAAGTGGGAATGGAAGACAATAGCAAAAAATGCCCTTCATTTCTCTGCAGCACATTTATCATTTTCTGTTCCTCCTGACTGTCCTTCTCTACTATCTTCTTGAGGGAGGGATGATGTACCTTTTCCTTTTTTGTGTGTGATTTTAGTCTTTTTGTATTAATCCTTCTACATCTGTCTTGAGCTCAGATGTGTACCCTAAATTGTTTTTTACACATGCAGCTAAAAGTAGTCTTGAAAAATTTACAGTTATTCTGATTGTACTGTAAATGCAAAGCAGACATTAGAAACTTCTCCACATAACATCAGGTCTAGTGTACTTCTACCTTTTCACTGTACCATGTGCGTGCTTTCCGCCACTCAATACTTTGGCAAGTCGGTATCTTGCTTATTTGTTCTTCCATATCCCATCATTGCTGTCTTCCAGTTCTCACAACAGCATTATTTGTGTTCACCCCCCACTTACCCTCTTCTGTGCAGGGAGCTAACTGAGGAACGGCAAGTGCTTGGCATCCTTCTGAGAGTGTTCAGAAAGTTCAAAGGTTGTTATCTGGGAACCTCACATTTTGTAAAAGTTGTTCATGATGCTGTATGTAAAATCAAACAGACTGAAACTCCTACAGCAGTTTAGACGAGAGTCTTCTGGTACCTTTGGATCAGCCATAGTCCTGGGAAAATGGAACAGATAAATCCGGGAGAAAAAAAAAAAACAAACAAAACAGTGACGCTTTTTGTTTTGGTTTTTGTTTTCCTTTTTCTTTCTGTTATCTCTTCCATAAGCTGGGAATGAAGAGTCGGATTTCTTTCCTTCAAAAGTGACTTTCCGTTCAGGGCAAAGAAGGACTTCAGTCTCTGTAGTAGAAAGAATGCTTACCTGTGTACACTCTTACCTGGCTGTTTGCTGGAGGTGTTAGTTTCTTGTGCACCACTTAGCATCACAAAAGAATAAAACACACCATTTCCTGCTGAGAGTGATTTGTGTCATCCTGTTGGCTCTGCAAGCACTCTTTGCTTTTTCCAAGTTGGTTGTTTTCAAAGCGCCTTTTCATCATACCCAGTACAGTGCTTAAAAAAACCCGAATCTTGCCATTTCAGTTAAGAGATACATATTCTTCAGTTCAGTAGCCTGGCTTAAATCTCCTAATGTGAATTCACCATTTGGTAGTGTTGTTGTATGCAGTATATTTAACAGGGGTGTCTTTCTGTCCTCTGAATCCATCTGTGATGATGGTACTGAGAGAATAAGCAGTTGACTGGGATGCTTGCCATTAGTGCGTGTGAAGAGTTCACAGTAGATGGACAGTGGTGGGGACTGTTTACCACGTGTGTAGTAGCTCCTGCACATGCGTTTGTATCCAACTCTTCCAAAATAAGAGCACTCTTACAGAGCAAATTTGGGGGTTTGACACTTCTCTGCTGTAGGCAAAATACTCAGTTTTCTGAGCTGGGTGCGGTAGCATTCACTTCTGTGGTCTGTATGGAAGGCACCTTGATGTGTCCATAGAGGTATAGAAGCTATATAGCCCTGAATTTAAGTGCAGTGACTATACAGAAAAGCATAGTAAAGCCATTAAAGTTCTTCAGTCATTCAGGAATACTTTGTTTTGAGGAATTTTATTAAGGTAGGTTTTTTTTTTTTAATTTCTGAAAAAAAAAAAAGTTTTGAAAATACTTTCGTTGCTGTAACCATATAAATTATGCAGACTTATAGTTTCACTTTCACTGGTTATTTTAAAGCTATTGTACTCTTCATAAATCATGGTGTTGTTTTTACACCACACATTTGCTGTCACTGTAATGAAGGCTGTCTCACTTTAATGAAAAGAAAAGGCTTTAAACAGTTTAGGGCTCTGCAAAATGTGCCTTGTAGCACCTGCTGTCTGTTAATATATAATATTAATATAATGTTATAACATTATAATTATAATATATAATATAATATCAATAAATATTATAATATATAATAATATATAATATTAATATAATAGCAAGAGTTTGGCAAGCTACATTATTATATTATATGCTATTAGTTATGTATTATCATTAAAAAAATAAACCTTAATCAACAGAACTTGAACTTTAAAGAACAACCCATTCAATAGCTGTCTTTTTAATTGCTAAATGAGACAGCATGGTTAGCTTTTGTAGAAGTTTTTTTAATCATGTTTATGCTGAAGTTTAAGAAAAGCATTGTCTTGGGTTAGGGGCTGTACTTGCAAATTTTTATCCTGTGTCAACTTTCAACACATTTTGTGACACGTATGTTTGGCATCCATCAAGGCCTGATAAAGAACTTTATTTCAGTGTCATTTAGAGATAATTTTAACTCTAGTTTTGTGTTGAACAGTAACTAAAAAATTAATGCTTCTGAGAAGGAAGTTTAGTCATCTGAGATGATCTACCAGACCCCAGTCACACTATCATATTTTCCTTTAAATAATCTCTTCAGAATTAAATATAAATCTTTTGACTTAAAAGCCAAACAAGTATATTTGAAAATATCCAAGAATGATTTAATCTTCAGGAAAAAAACCCCAACTTTCAGTCCCTCTGGTGGGAAGATTAGAATTTGGCAGAGTGTGATGCCCATAATAATAAAAAATGACAGTTGTTAATTGTAGGAAGACATTTTCATGCTCAGATGAGACACCTAACTTTCCTGTGATGAGACTGTATTTTCAGCATCTCATTAAAGTTTATTCTGTACCTTCACACAGTTCATGCTTTTAATGAGTCCTAAAATTAAACTTTTCCTAGGTAATTTTAATGTTATTGTTCATTAACTATGATTTATCTTTTGAATCATATTATATGTTAACAAAGTGAAGTCCCACATGTGCAGTATTTCTTCCATTCTGAGTTTGCTCCATCAGGTTCCAATGTTTACTGCTTATCCTGCAACTCAAGAAGCAGAGTGTGTGATGTGTAGATGTGACTTCATCTTCTTAAAATGAGCAATTTGAAAGCTTTCATACTGAAATATATTGGCAAATTGATTTATACTTTCAAAACTGTAGTTCACAGTTCCTTTGTCTTTTTTTGCATAGAACAAATAAAAGTGATGGAAAAAAAAAATACCTTGAAATACATTTTACTACCTGCTCAAGCACATTATTGTCTTTCATGAAGCTTTTAAGCTTCTGGTGGATGCAGTTTCAGATTGTAAACACAAATTCTGATTTTGGGCACCAAAGCATTTCTGGTAGGTGCCAAAGTGCTACTTCACATAACTAGGGTGGAGACTTGGAAGCAGAATATCCTGCTGTATATCTTGCAAACTACGTCTTGTAAATGAGAGGGGCAGGTCCTGAGTGTATAGCCTGGGTAATAAAGAAGCCATGGCCTGTTTTCTTTGTGTAAATCTGTACTTTTCTGAAGATGAAGTTACTCCAGATGTATAGTGACTTGTTCTCATTTTCTCATATAAACTAGCTTAATTTGAAATACTTTGTTTCTGCTGCTGCTAAAATTAGCAGAAAAAATCCCATTGCTTTTGCAATAAAAAGCTCAAACTTACATAAATAATAGGCTTCCTTGGAGTAGTTTGGGTTGTGAGGTGAACCTCCTGGTATTTTCTGTAAGGGCTGTGAGGGGAGATTGTTAAGGGACTTGGGTATTTCTTTTAAATGTATATGGAGAGGTGTATACATATTCCTCCAAAGAGAATTTCTCTCTTGTGCTGCGAAAAGTACGTGAGGTTTGTGAGGGTTGTCTGTAGTGTGCTAATACAGAGGGATACTTTTTAGCTCCTATGCTCAAGTTACAATATACTAAGCAAATATTTATTAACAGACCTTTCAGAGGCCGTGCAATGTCAGCAACTGCCCTGGACACGTCATGGGTAACTAGGAAGCTTAGTTGCTTCCTGCCCCTCACCAAATTCCATCTTGGTTGCCTCATTGTATGTGAACACAGTGTGTTACTTCTTTGCTTCTATTCCCCAACGAAATAAACTACAACTAAAGATACTGATGTTTCTGCTGAGTAGGAGCATTAGACTGATAATCTGCTCCTCAGCTCGAATTCTTTCCCTGTGCTTCTGAGCAACTGTTTTAGCGGCAAGTAACGGTGCTTGTGGCTGCATTCATTGCTGCTCAGCTTTGCTACAGATATTGTAGGGGTTATGTTTCTCTGTCCTGGCATTTCACACAAATGCAACAGTTTCTGATTATTTCTTGTCTATGCTTGGTCCAGTACTTTTTCTATAAAATAACATTTCTGAGGGTTACATTTCCTTTATGGAGCTTTACTTCCTCACCTACCTGTAGTGCCTTCCAGCCTCTGTGAGCGGTAGCTGGCTATTTTGCAAGCTCTCTCCTTTGTTGAGGTTTTAAATAACTAAGGGAACTGGGGAGATGCTTATGCTGTCCTAAATTTATTCATTTCGAAAGATTTGTTGCATTGTCATTCTATGTTTCTGTCACTATTTCTGTTAGCTTATTTGTAGACCCTGGTAAGATTGGTACTGTGATGTGCACCTGTTCCTCTAAATCTTTCTCCTATTTTACATCTTGTCCTTTCATGAAAATGCAGGGTGAGAAGGGGTGAGGGAAAGAAGATCTGCCGCAGGAATTTCTCTTTCAGGGTTGTATTTCACTTTCAAGTTTTTACCTTTGTCGCTGTAAGATCATGTGCCAAAGTCTTGGCAATGCAAAAGCCAGAAGTTGTTAAGAATATACTGGGAAGTGGGGGTGACCATTCAGCCCGTGTGCAGCTGGCTGCTCAGTGTCCTTGAGCAAGAGGGCTTGGGAGTAGGCTGAATGGATTGTCTTGCTGACAGCAGCCCACTCCTGACTCCCAGGGGTTCTCAAGCACAGCTGAAAGTGGGTAGGGATTTACTGGATGGAAATCATGCCGACGGAAACATCAGGCTGGATGAAATGTGCGTCACGCAGACTGCCTTGGTGTATCCAGTGGAGGAGTGGAGTGAGGGACCGCTCCTGCAGGGTGCCCTGGGGACGCGGTCGCTGCCCTGCACACTGGGGCATTTAGACACCGTTGCCCTGCGGCAGAGACAGAGATATTACTCTATGACTCCTGCTCAGCAGCAGGAGGAGAGCAGGAAAAGCATTTTTCTCTGCCTTGCCATTCTCCAGCTTCCCAAGTAGCGGGTGCTGGGCAGCAGGCTGTTGCCAGGCAGGAGGGAACCCCGTCTTCAGAGGCAGCTGAGGCCCAAGCCTGGCCTTTGCCAGGCGCAGCCCCGTGCCCCTCCTGCGCCTCTGCTGGTCTCACTGCAAGGAAAAAAGGGCTTCAAAGGTAGCTAACGTGGCTGTGTTTATTCTGGAAGATCTCAAATGTTGTGCTGCAGCCGTATCTGTATCTAGATGCTGTGAGAGACAATGACTGACTTGCAGCGTTGGTGTGACAGCCTGAGCACTGTGGATCCTTTTCCCCCGGGTGCTTTCATGCAGCCCTGCTACTGACACTCATGAGTGCTTTATGTTGTCTCTTTTCTGTAGTGTTTTTTTGTAGTGTTTTGTTTAGCTTTTGAAAGTGATTAAACCCTTTGTACATGAAAATCCTCTTTATCTTTCTGTCATAGTACTGCTAGCTAGCTTTTTTTTTTTCTTCTTCTTGAGGCACTTTGATCAGCGGGACAAGTCTGGCAACTCCTTCTTGTAGGGAGATTGCTTTAAGAACTTCTTTACCATTTTTGCTGTATTTGAGCACATCATTCTTGACTCTCTTGATCTGTCTCCAGAGTAATTAACCAGGTCTGCACAGCTTTGCATTCTCTTGTAACTGAATTTCAAGTTGTACTCCCTGTATATCATAGGTAATGTTAAAAGACTTTTTGACTGGTTTTGGATCGTTTTGAGGTACAACTGTCACGGATAACCTTCTGTTAAAAGCTTTACTGTGCTGCAGACTTCCTCTGAAATCTCTCTTAGGCTGGCAGTTTACCTAAAGCTATTCATTCTATCGCAGCACCATGTTTTAAGTGCAGCGTTGGGAATGTTTCTTCCACTGCTTTTATTTTAGTCACGTCCTAGATAAAGTATGTGGTACAGTAAGAATTTGCTGGGGAAAAAAAACCCTTAAGTTATCTCATATAGTTTTTAGTGCCCCGCAATGTTGGTTTATATAGATCCTGCATATTTCTGTTATAGCGCTGGTTTGGTGTTTTTTTACCTGTTTTGTCTGTTCTATTGTTTTTCCCCCAAATTATGGACATTAATATAAACTCAAGTCACATTCTCTTCTTTCTTCCTTTCTTTGTGGACAAACTATTTTTGTAATCCTGGCAGCAGAGCCACCCACCTTCAACCAAGAAGGCTCAATCTGATCTCCATGAAAGAACTCTTTGGTTTGGCAGCTTAAGTCATTAGTACAGATTCAGACTCGGAGCAGGAACCCACAATTCGGGTTTCACATTTACTGATTCAGTGTCCTAATTACCAACAGAGACACAAAGGATGTGCAGTACTGCAAATTCTGCCTTTAGCAATGTTTTCTAAATACTGACCACAAGCCACTCATCCATGTTTAAATGAATGAATTTAGAACTTCACTTCTTGAAAATTGTTGTGTCCTGACACTCATTATCACAGAGACACATAAGTCCAGGAAAGAGAATGTATTATGTGTCTGTCTCTGAGCATTTCCTTCAGGCAAGTTTAAGCTTCCTGCTGTTTAATGTGCTGCCCAGTACCTAATCTGTAATCAGATTCTCCCCCATTCGCTATGAGAGGATCTAACCATTATTTCAAAGCATTAGGGTTTTTACTCCTCATATCTAAGCACAGCATTGCTGAGCTTCATAGTGCTTTACTCCTGATCCATGTGTAGTGTTAATGCGAGTGGCTTAAATGTCCATGTTTTACCAAGGCACTTGGCGGATGAAGCGGACATGCTGCAGGGATGGGGTAGAAGTATCCAGGTGAAATAGTGAGCGCGTGGATGAGTTTAGTGTGGCCTCAAAGGCTGAGTGCCCAAAGCAGCTAATGAAGACTCCAGTGTCATTCAGTTTACTTCAGGGGCTGTTGTTCGTTGCTGTGCTGTTTTCATCTTAATGTATCTGAGCAGTATGGACAATACTGAAGATGACAGAAGTAAACTTTAAGATGATGCACGTTACAGATGTTGAGGTGGTGGTGGTTGCGTGGTGAGGACGAGGGGTGGAGCAGACGCAGGAAAAACAATTAAAATGTATTTTAATTATACACGTCCTTTCTGTGGATGTGTATAACAAATAACTCCAAAGAATTTTTAAATTAGGCAGAGCACGTGTGTGATCTTTATTTCTTTTAACGGAAAGATTTATGTTAAAATAAGCTGATAATATTATTTAGGCTTTTTTTTTAATAATATAATTACATTGCGGGAAAAAAGCTATTTATACTTCTGATTCGTTATCGCTTCACGGGGATATTTTATCCCTCAATGAGACAAGCTTTTCCGTGACGCTGCTAAGGAGGATTTTTAATTAAAATCATCATTTTCTTTTACTGGTACTGATTTTCTTGTCATTGCAAATAGGACTAATGTATGATGCTGAACGTAGTCCTGTACTACTAACTAATACATTTTTTTTCACTACATATCTTGCTGAAAGAACAAAATATATACCTGAACTTGAGGATTTTGAACGAATACTATTTACATGTACAAGTAGGAAAAGACGATGCACCCTTCCCCCTTCATTGTTAAGTGGTAAATTGTTGCTATGGTGATTGTTCTTTCCATCTCATCAGCTATAACCTGGTTTTCCACATCAACTGAATAGCTTCAAGCAAAGCATGATCTTTATTCTTTTTTTTAATATCAGTTAATATTGTTTTACTACATAGTTATTGTCTTGGGACTTAACATCAGCATCAAGATGCAGTGAATGTAAGCAAGACAGTTGGAATTTTGTAGTGCTTAAATCTGTGCACTCATTAAAACAGTCTTCATGTAGCTGCCAACAACTTCAAGTAGATTTCTTAAAGGAATCTTATTTTTAGTGTGCAGAGTTGATGGGGGGTTTTCTTCTGTTATTTGAAAGACTATAAGCTCTTGTAGTAAATATGTTAAAAACTCGGTAAGTCTCTGAATAAGGTCTGTTAAGCAATTTGTTGTTTGTTAGCTGAGGTGATGAAAACAGGATAGTTGTAGTAAAATTTCACAGGACAGCTTTATTTTCATAGAATCATTATGGTTGGAAAGGACCACCAGGATCATCAAGCCCAACCTTCATCCTAACATCTCTCTAGCCACTAGACCATTGCCTCAAGTGCTACATCTACTCGTTTTTTAAACACCTTCAGGGATGGCAACTCCACCACCTCCCTGGGCAGCCCGTTCTTGCAGTGTAAATCGGTGCGCATGGTTCAAATCCAGAGAGATGCCTGCACTGTGGTGAGAGTAAGCTCAGTGACCTGTTGTAGAGTCACCAAAGAGCCAAACAGATGAATGTGGCCTGGATGTGGTCCTGTGCATATACACAACAGATCGGTGTCAAGGCAAAGGGCGGAATGAGCACATGAACCATCAGAATGTTGCCCTGAAGCCAGAGATACCCTCTCTCAGCACCCCCACGAGACTTTTCAGGAAAGAGTCCAGGTGGTATGACAAGCCTTGGAACCATTGATAGGAGACTGCGGTATAGCGCAATCGACATGAATTTTTAAATAACCTCTTGGAACTTAAACTGATGCTTTTAAAATACCCTATTTGTCTAATCTCATGTATTGTTCATTACAGTCAGTCTTTCCTTCTCATGTAAGATTTGAAGCATTTCAAAATATAACCATTTTAAGTTGTGTCCTGCATTGCTAGGCAGCGTATGAGCAACTCTGTGTTTCTAATTTTACTCATGTTCCAGTATAATTAAATTTTATTTCTTTTTTTTTTTCTTGTGAGGAACTTTTCCCTCTACATTTCATCTGCATTACTCATGCATGTTTTAAGTTTTATGCCACGATCAATAAAGGAGCAAGAGCATATCTATCTCAGATGAAGTTTTATATTTATTACCTGTTTTATGGTCCAGAACAGTATTCTCAAAGATTCTACTCGAGTCTTATTTCTTATGAAAGCATCCTCCTAATTATCATATATGAAAATGTAAATAAGACTCTTGATTTCTTTGTGAGTAGTCTTTTTTGCTTCTGTATATAAAACAATATTTTTCATGTCTCAAACAGTCTGCTGCAGGCAGACTTCCCATTCGATGTTCCTGACCTATATTTGCAGTGAGGGATGTTTTGCTAAATAATGTCGAAGACCATCTCTCAGTCGAGCAGTCTCTTAAAAGATATGATAAGAGTTATAGTACAAATGTAAGTGCGTTACCTATCGAGGCATCTAGGAATTGGATTGGTATTTCAAGTAAGAAGGGTATCATTGCACAATTTCAAGTCTAGAGAAAGGTACCTTGAATTATTGAATTGCTTAGATCTTTTGGAAGTGCTTACTGCATGGCTCCCAAAGGATTAATCTTTTCACCAAAACACAGTTCAATAAGTACTCCATGAAAGTGAGGAATGCCGTATTTCTTTCTAGCTGCAGAGGATGAGAAGTTACTGAGAAAGCATATGTAAAGTTGCCTGAGCCAAAGCAGGCATTCCAGTGTCCTTGTACTATCTGTTTGCTTTGCCTGACTTCATTAGCTGTGGCATTTCAGTGTGTGAATCTGTTCCTTTTCGTTTCATAAGCTGTGTCGTTGCTTGATTTCCCCTCACCAATCTGTATGATGGTACAAATGGAGGACCTGCAAAAGAATTACCAAACCATATGAGGCACAAAGTCATTGCGCATATTTCACAATCATGCAAACAGACCACAGAAACCTTGTTGTTAGGTACTGATCCTTTTTTTGTTGGGAGAAGGATAAAAACAATTCTGGCATTTGGAGCAAAAACTGTTTGTGAAAGAGAAGCAGCTGCTCCATGCTTCATTGCCGCATTTTCCTGAGTACCATTTCCTACAAAACCCAAAATAATTCCTCACTAAACAGGAGCAGAGCGACTCAAGGCTCAGTAGCCCTCAGTGCCAAAAAAATAGTTGAGTAGTCTTTATACCAAGCTCTTTATTCGCTCAGCCTTCTCACTTCCTTACTTCTTTCCTGAAGCCAGTAGTTTCAAGTATGTTTTTGTCATGAAGTACCAGTGAACCAGTACCAGAAATCATCTGCAAACATGGGACAAGAACTGATCTGAGTGCAGGAATGACTGGCTGTGACTGGAGGAAGAGAAGATGCTTTCCTGTGCTCTTCCTCAGATTTAAACATACATCCAGCTATAGCTTTGCTTTACCTGGATTTTTTTGTCCTACGCAGTCCCTTAAGGAGAGCTCGTGTGTTCCTTTGTTATATGACTGTAATTAGGCATTTGATGACCTGGAAAAAATTTGGGCGAAATGCCAGCCAGAGAAGAGAATCCTCTGAACAGTAGGACTGTACACATGGGATCTAGTATTTCTTTCTATATTATTTCCCTTTATAGTAATCGCAGGATTTTTTTTAACGCTTCAATTGTTACTGTTTCTGAAACCATTTATATAGTACAAAAATGGTTCACCAAAAGACAAACATAAAATCGAAACAAGACCACATTTGCTACATGACAGACCATAAGGTAGCTGCCCTTCATTTGACTTGAATGTGTGAAAGTGTGCACAGGTTGCCCTCTTTTATCTTGCTAAATTCTACTTGTTTTTTGTAGCCACTATCCTGTTTATTTTATCAGCGATTAATTCAAATAGCTAGTTCTAAATTCTCCTGCATGTAGTGGTAAATAGACTTTGTGTTTCTGATATATAATAATATATATATTGTATGATATATAATAATACATATATTGTATGTATAATAATATATGTATTTTATATATACATGTATACATATACACACTATGTATATATTGTATATATAACATATATCGTGTATCTATAGAATATAATAATTCAAACCTATTTTTAGTGGTGTTGAAACAGATTAGAAAATACAGCTACAATGATAAACAAGTTCCATATTTGAATTTGTTATTTGTGCAAAAGAGTACAAATTAAAAAAAAAAAAAAATACAGTTTCAGTCATTTTAAGTATGAATGTGCTGGCAAGGAGACAGTGTTCTCATGTAAGGAAATATAGACAAAGAAGCTGTTGGTGCCTGCCAGAGAATATCTGTTGCCATGGATTGAAACGTATAGCATCAAAACCACTTTAAGCTAGAAATGATAAAGAGTGCTTTAAAAAAAATCAAAACCAAACCAGAATCAAAGCACGCAAAAACCCCTCTTTCCCTCTGGATTCCTCTGGACCTGGTCAAGAGTTGTAATTCTGTCTTCCACCCCAAGTGTGAAGGATGCAGTGTTTTGTCTGAGTGAAGGTACTTCCACCCTTGAATTCAGAGACTACCTTAATGCTTTTCTTGCCTTCATAATTCACAAAGAAAAAGACAAAAATGGCGCAGATCAAAGATCATATCATTACCAGGAAATTTTCTAAGCTGTATTATTTATTGTTTAGATTTATTCATAAAATTTATATGAAGATACATTTTTCCGATTTGTAATATTGATTTTCTTCACTCAGTTTCTCTACAGATAACTCTCAAATACTTTCATTTCTTCTGGTTTTCCACTGTGTAGCATCTAGCTGCTTTCCCAGCTTAATTGCTGCAGAGCATATTTTATTTCATTACTAACCTGCTTGGCTTCTCACCTTTTAACATTTCTTGCCTTTCAACATTTCTGTTCTCTGACATAAGCCTGACATTAAGAGGCAACACCATTGTTCTGAGAATTTGCTTAAACAACATGTACTTTGTTCCTTTTAAACATTCTGAAAAAATGTCATCTGAAGGATAACAGAGAGAAAAACAGTTAGACCTTTCATAAACATTTTCATCTGAGATTAGTGACAGTGCTTCTGCGTCCCGCAGCCTCTCAACCCAGCAAGCATTACAATAAGAGAAAGAAGAATAAGTGGTTTAATTTTAAATATGTGATGTGTAGTAAGTAAATCAACAGACAACACCAATGTAGAAGAGATTGTTGTCCTTTGCTGGATTATTTTGTAGTTGTGTAAAATTTTCTATATATAAAATATTCTGGATTAGCTATTCAGCGTTCTGTCATGCACTTTCAGGATGCCAATGTGTTTTCCTAGTGTGGTTTGGAAGTACTTGATGCAGAAGGTGGTTGGCCTCATGGATTTACTCCAAGCTAACTATTATATTTTCCATGTAAATCTCATTCTGGAGTCATTTCCATGTGTAGGAAAAGAGACCACTGTAAAGAATAGATAGATAACATCAGTAACTGTAGTTAACATGAAAAGCATCAAACTGTAGAAGGCTTTAGAGATAATACATTGATTTACTTGAAAGGACACTAAAAGAAAAAAGAGTAGGTATAACCTGCAAAGAAATTTTTTGAGTGATTTTAGTTGTGACATTGTCAGTACTAAGAGAAAAGTAGTGAAGTTTGCATTGATTGTTTGACATTATGCCATATTAATTGACCCAAAGAACAGCCCTTCATTCTTCAGTTTACTTCAAGGGAAGATGGATACCAAACATCTCTTTTAAAACAAATTTCAAAAAGAAGTAAGGTTAAGTTTCTGAATTCCAAACTTCATATTATACAACTTTTTAAAGCTTGTGTTAGATGTAATTCATACACTTTAACGCAGAGGTATTGTAGGAGGAAAAGTAATTAGCTGGAGGTGGGTTTTTCTTTGCTTAATTATCCCATCTCCAACAGGGCTAAATTCAGCTCTGACATACACTGGCAAAAATCTCATTCACACAGAGCCAACATTCAGTTGCAGCACTGCAGAACATCATGCTCCGGTCTAACCAGATGGCATTTCATCTTCAGGTGTGCGTCACTCTAGGTGTGTACGTGCTTCAGGCGGGTTAGATTGGCGGCTGTTTGGTTTGGTTTTAATAGCAGCATACTTTCTGGACCTACACTGCCTTAGACTTTTCATAATTCTATGTAGGACAGTGCAATATAAGATGTAGAAGGCTTCCTTGTAGAAGGATACCATAGAAGGGGCTTCCTTATTTCCCTCTCTTGTCAGTGAGAGAATGTGGGGATATTGAAAATAATTCTCTGCTCAAACACTTCCAGAACCTTCCAGATTACCCGGAATTCTGCTTCTGTCCTGACCTAGTAGTCTCTGGTTCAGATACCCCTGCCTAGAGAGTCCTAAACCGAGCAGATGAGAATATGCATGCTTTAAATTTAGTCCACCTTGCAACTAGCATACTCTTCCCTGCACAAGAGAAAAAAGTCTTTTTTTTTGCTAGCGAAACAACATGTTCAGATATTTCATATGCCTGCCCTTATCTGCTGGAATGCACCATATGTGAGATTCATGACTGAAACTTGTATCTTCTGCAGCAGCTCATGGCCTCATCAAACCTGCAAGTATGCTCCAGCATTCCTATTGTAAGCAATTAGTGTCCATTAAGTACACCACTGAGCAAACTAACGCCCAGCTACCATAGCAAAATGTCACAGAATAATAAAGAGTTAGCAGCACAGTGATGCTCTTGCAACCCACTGAGATCAAAATTTCGGAATGATAGCACCACTGCTGCTCCCAACATGGACATCAGTAGCCAGAATTACTCCAGTATGGATCTCAATATTGATCCCAGTTGCAAATAATGACATGGAGCCGCCTAATTTGGTCCATCACTGATTTTGAGATAGCAGTTAGCCCAAATACAAATTGTAGTAGCAAGCACACTTTATATCTACACAACATTCCTGGAAGATGTTTGGTTCTCTGGGCTCTTCACTGAACAGGGCGCCCTTCCCCCATGCTCAGTGCTCTACCCAACACCAGCCTACTTGGCATCTTATGGGAGCATCTTGTGAGTGATGCTCAGAATTGACTGAGAGCTGGCAATTCAACTACCTTCCGGTTAACTGCTGCCTCACTTTTTTCAGGCACTGTCTTTCAGACACCAAAAAGAGACAAGAGTCTTCTTCCTGTTATGATCTGAGGCTTTATCATTGAGCAGTGTATATGTGGAAGAATTGGGTCTCATGGTACGTCATTAATGTGTCCAGAGATTCAAAAGACTGAGGCACACATGGATGGTTAGCATCTGGGAAGTCATGTCATGTCAGCTTATTCATGCAGGGTCATCTTCCACCTTAATGAATGACTGCTAAACTCAATGAAAACTGTAGTGGACACCAGCCAAAGACAGACATGAATAAGTTAGAGAGAGAAGCAAGAAAAAGAGCCTTAGTATTTTTACAGTGACTCCAGCTGAGTTTCATAAGTGGTATAATTTGTACAGAGGGGTTTTGTCAAGCAAAAGCACACCTAAGGACAAAGACCCCAAAAGACTGGACCTTTCTGGGAAGAAATGTTTTGCCAGTTCAGCCATCATCATTTTATGCTGCCATCAGCTGCCTGATCACACAGGCCAACACTCAACTCAGCAACAGCCCCTCACAAGTCTTCTTTCAGACAGTCCTGCCATAGGTTCCTGTGGGCCCAGCTCCTCTGCTGCCCACTGTGGTGC
>JAVSBS010018877.1:19794-54091 GCA_033124195.1 Coracias cyanogaster | reverse complement strand
CTTCACATGGAAGGACACCACCGAGAGAGCTCAGCAAGATGCAACCAGCCCCAACAGAAGCCACACCCAACAGGAAGGTCCTCTGACTGCTCATCTCCTGGTTAAGATAGTCCCGGCCTTGCCCACCGCCCCGACCACAGCCACGTGGGTGAGGGCAGAGCCACAGGTGGGCCATGTTCTGCCTCTGGAACCTGAAGCCAATAGGAAAAACAAACCATTTTGCTAGGTTGTGACTCATCCACAGGTCAACTCCAACTTGGGGCCCACAGCTCAGGCCCCAGCACTTTAGGAAACTATACCTCAGCTTTGCTACAGCTGTTTGGCTGACTGCCGGGTCTTGCTGGCAAGGAATAATCTTTTCATAGGTAGAGTGACACCTTGTTCTCCTGACAACAAAGTTCAATTTTGGTGAAACAAAAGGGTCCACTGTTAGCCACAAGTAGCTTTGCAGGAAGAAATGGATGCATTTGTATCCTGACCATTTATGGCCTGGAGTATGGAGCTTCAGGTATGTATGGACTATGTCAGCTTCAGGTGCTCTGGAGGAAGTGTGGTCTTTTAAGAGCTCACGATTCTTCATCCTGTGGATTTGGTGGTGTGTACTCACCAAAAGAACTGGGACCTCTTATCCTGGGCAGCGAGGGACACATCTACTGCTAACGCAGACTGTACAATTGCCAAAATAATTGTCCCAGCATAGCAGACAGAGTATTACGCCAGATGTTTCTGAGACACTACCATGGCAGTCAGTCTTCCTTTGACAATATTCTTGCTTCTCACACAACCCAATAGATTTAACAAGAAAGCAGAGATCTCTCTTTAACCTGTGTTAGAAAATATCACCCATCAGACTATATCTTGCCCTGTTTCCTCAAGACCAATTTCTAGGGCCTCAGATGGCTGGGTCGTTACATATAATTTTTCCTGACCAGCACATTCAGTTTCAATTTTCCATGCCAGAGACAGCTTTTACTTCCTTTCCTTCTCCAAATATTTTTTTTTCCTGTGAAGGCTTTTTCAGACAAATTTCACCTTCTTGCTTCATGTAAGATCTATAGAGGAGGTTCCTGCTTTCTTGGCACTGGAAACTTTGTGTATTTTCTCAGAGTAGGTAAGAAAGACCATTCTTTCCTGTCTTAAAAACATCTGAAGTTATCTCCGTGCTATCTCACTTGTAGGCTGGTAATACTTAATTTTATCGTATCATGTTTAAAGTATAAGACCGATTCATTACTTCTGGCATTTCTACGGAGATAATTCATGATGTACCTGAAATTATCAATAACGGAAGCTACATCGTGAGTTTTCCATGATGCTGTCATTCTATAAAATGTAGGATATGTTTAAAATAAGGAACTCACTTCTGTTTTTACCTAGACAGCTAGGGAAAGAGAGCTATAGAGAACAATGGTGTGGTGATTCGTGTTGTGACCGGTGTGTATTCTGTCCAGATACCGTGGAATTGAACAGCCTTGCAGTTTCAATTGCTATTCAAACACAGGAAACGTGAGAAAAGGAATCATTCTTCTTTCCAGTGATGGCTCTTCTAAAAGACTTACAGAGATGTTGATTTTCTGCATGTATGAACTCTGATTAAAGCACATGAAAATCCTAGACCTAAGAACTCCTTAAAAGCTTTCTCTGTATTTCTACCGGTTCTGTGGAATTCTACCTTGATTAGAAATCTAGTCTCCATGTTGACCCTTCAAAAAGGTGCCATTTTGTATCCTATTTTCACAGCAACAGTTTGGATACTCAAAACACTATTTTGCTGCTAGGCAGGTTAGCCATTCAAGGCAAAGTAAATTGGAAGACTTTATAGCTTGACTCACTTGCAGGAGAGTTAGAAAAAGAACCTGCCAAAAGCATGTTTCAGCTTATGTTACAGCAGCTCCACAAAATTCCTTGCAAACTAACCAACTGCAGTACTTTAGTAAGTCTTTTCAGCACTGTACGTCGTTGCAGAAGTTTTCATCTCAGCAGCCTTTCACTGCACATCTGTCACAGAGAGCCAAAATGCTACTGATTTAATAGGATTGCAAAGTAAGTTTCTACTTGTTATTAAGTGACTTCTCCTTTCCAGTGAGAAATCATATTCCACACCCATTCCACATACATGCACTTGCTGCCAGAGCATGCTTATGCCAGAGCAGCAAGACTGCTTATATGGAACAGACCCTCGCATTTTATTAAATATTGTCAACTAAGCATAACATGAGGTCACATTCCATGTTCAGTAGGCATACACTTCATTAAGAGATACATACAGAGATATATATTAAGAGATATATATATATAATATATATTAAGATATATACAGTTGAAATTCTGACTGTCATTTGTAAGGGAAGATATTTTTATTATTGTTACTATTTTGCTAATTAGGTAAAATGGGAAAATCTTTGAATTACGTTGCACTGATCATCTTGAATTATCAAATTCTTTAAGGAAGCATGTGTTTACTTTCGCTACTCATCCAGTGGCTCTTCAAGAGTGTCCCTCATTCCTCCTTTAAGGCCCCAGCAACATAAGCTTCGTCAGAAACACTGGGGCAAGACTGAGGTCTTCCTTGTCGCTGACTTTCATATTTCCCCATGGGATACATAAAATAAGGTGCACATGTAAGCGAAGGTGGATCTGTACAGACTCTAGGGAGGATCATCTTACCAGACAATATAAGCTGTTGGGGGTTGTTTAGCCCAGAAAAGAGAAAGCTCTGGGGAGCCTTTATAGCCGCTTCCCAGTACTTAAGGAGGCCTATAGGAAAGCTGGAGGAGGGACTCTTTATTAGAGGGTGTAGTGATAGGACAAGGGGTAACAGTTTTAAGGTGAAAGAGGGTACATTTAGATTAGATATTAGGAAGAAATTATTTGCTATGAGGATAATGAGAAGCTGGAACAGGTTGACCAGAGAGGTTGTGGATGCCTTCTCCCTAGGAATGCGCAAGGCCAGGACGGGGCTTTGAACAACCTGGTCTAGTGGCAGGTGTCTCTGCCCATGGTAGAGGGATTGGAACTAGATGATCTTTAAGGTCCCTTCCAACCCAAACCATTCTATGATTCTGTGATTCCAAGATAATTCAGCCAGGCCACAGGCTTGTTCCAGGACACTACCTTTCCCGGGATTTATCAGCCCTTTTCCTGGCATGATGCACGCCCTTGAAATGGTGAGGCTCCTTTGATGTCCTCAAGAAAAACAGCAGTTGAAAATATCTTCCTGTCACTTGCTGGTGTTCAGACCCATATGGTTACCAATCGTTGTAGTACCAGCAGTTACTCCTGTCATGAAGACATGAAGAACGTAGAACTTAGTTGGGTATGTATGTAGTAACGCCCAGCACTTCTGTAAAGGACTTCTGTGTGCGTGCAGCACCTTTTCAGTGCAAGCAGAGCAGATTGGGTCCTTCTGGAAAGCTACAGTAGTCCTGCTATGCAAAAGGGAAAGGATTTGGCATGTGGCCCTTCTCCGATACTCATAAAAGCTCAGAGATCAGCAATTCAGGTAACTTTTTAAAGATACTGTATTAGGAGGATAAACAGGATACTGTTTTTTGAGGCTAAGGAATTACCTGCCCCTGAGGGCATCAGACCTCAATATTGGACCTTAGTAAGAACAGGTTTTTTGGTGGGAGGGGGAGTGCATGGTATTACCTAATAAATGTTCCAGCATCACAGTCATGAGGGTCCGTAAAACCTCTCAACCCTTAGATAGATCTGGAAAGTCTGATAAATCTGTGTTAGTGTGAAGAGAGGACAACAAGACGTTAGGATTGATTATTTGGGGATTTACTTCCTCCTTCATGGCATGGAGTATTATTTACACTAAAATTCTGCTAGTAGTGACTCAGAAAAGAGATAACTTGCTTTCTAGAAGAGGCTGGGGGAGAATGTCAGGGCTCTAGACAAGGACTGTAGGGAGTTAAAAAAAAGGAGCAAATAGACCATGACTTGCTCTGTTCAGAGGGTCTCAAAACAGTAGCTTCATGAGTCTACAGTAAGTTGTTACTCTCACAAGTGGTTACTGCTAAATATGTGAGAACGCAATGAATCATCAACCTTACCCTGCAGATCTGCATGCCTTCAGCTGAACAAAGCAAGAGCAAGAATAAATAGGCTGAAGTCTCAATGCTACAAAATCCTTTTGGGCATCTAGACAAGATCATCAGCCCTATAGGAACCAGCAGAGAGCAGCATTACTGGTTTTTCCATTTTTCTGGTAGCTGGTAAGACATGCTGGTCATTTATTCAAATTCTGTGTCATTGCCAATGTTGTAGGTAGCTACAGAAGGTAAATATATACACATAGGTTTATTTTGGGAGGGTATGTATGTATATGACAGAAGATTATTTTAAAGCTGTTAATGGTGTGTGTCATAAACTCAAGTTGTGCATTTCCTTTGTGCCGGAGATAACAAAACCTGTGAAATAGCTGTCACCTGCTCTATGGCTGAAATGATTTGATGTTATTTTCGGTCAGCAGTGCTCTTCAGTTAAGAGGAATTGCATGTTTACAGGTGGAAGGATCGTCAAAGTCTATTCTGTTCAGTCTCTTGATGTTTAATGTATAATACTGATGTCTGAAAAGTCTGGAAAATCGATCAGGCAATGATAAATAGTGTAAATAATTACTGATTTTAGAAACTTAGCTTAGATATGATGATTCTTTTTCAACTGCTAAACACTGGGAGACAAGATAAGAAGGAACTAATGAAGAACATCCTGTTTCAAGGAAGGCCACAAGTTTAGAAGAGTGCCAGGAGGAACTAAGCTCAGCTGATTAGCAAAACTGGGGAAAAGGTAAAAGCAATATGAGAAGATCACAACAACCAATTAGGGACCAAGAAGACTCACCCCCCCGACACCCTCCAGGAGCATGTGTGCCGGTTTAAACACAGCTAGCCAATAACGAATGTAGTGTCACTAACCAATAGAGTGTAAACTTGGGCAGGTTTTTGTTAATTATTTAACAGAATAAATACACGGTAGTTTGTGTACAGAGCTGAGCTGGCTTTGTGGAATATCCCCTAGCTCCCAGCTTTGCGCAAACCTGTAATAAAGAAATACCTCAACCCTGTGTGTGTTTTGGCTCTGCACGCTGGGTAAAGAACCCAGATTTGGGGCAACAACATAAACAACTTGATTCATACCTACCTGCCTGGAGAAAAGTCGGATTACACAGAACCATCCCTATGCTTGAGCATTTGTCTTTCATGGAGAGCTTAGACCTTTTGCTGATTAAGCTCGTCAGATATAACATATCAGTGTTTATCAGCTATTTCTGTGAAATTTTTTAACAGTTACCTTTAAACATGTCATAGGTTTCATAAAAACTGAAACTGGAAGAACTAATCCCAGAATGGTTTGCCAGACATTTTTCTATTTTTCTAAACATCTGGCACCTGATCAGGGAATAGAAATGAACCATGCAGAAAAAGATAAGCCCAATTCACTTTTGGCTGTCAGACTGCTAAGGACAGAAAGATTAAATTTAAACACATGAAGTTAATGCCTTTAAAAGGATGAAAATACTGCAGTTTTATTTCCCTGCTAGATTTTAATGCCCAAAGATTAAAAGGACTGTTTGAAAAAAAAAACCAAAAAACATTGCCTCAGATTATTTGGATTCAAGTCCATATGTTTGTTATTGAAAGAGTTTAATTACACCACATTCTCCTTTTAGTTATAAACGCGTAAATTGTGCTATTATGTCTCATAAGGATATGTAATTTGCCATTACGTTGTAGATATTTTTTTCAAGCCTCCCCAAACCTATTTTAGATTAAAACTTTATTCCATGGTCAATATACCCTTTCTGTTCTCATTTGTTATGAAGATTTCAGTTCCATTCCATCATTATTATTATTGTGAGAAAACGGCAGAAATAAATGTGTGTGCTACAGCTTTTGGAAGAGAGAAAGACAAATAAACACCATGCCATTAAGCCTGTAGTTGTGACTTTTTTCTTAGTATATTTTCCTCCATCAAGCACAGTAATGAAGTCTTTGGATTCAGATACTAGAACTATAATAATTTACAGACTGCCAGAATCACTTAGGAAAAGCATGAAGCATATTCCTAGAAGTATTTATGATCAGAGAGTTTATCTTACATTTTTTGAAGCCAGCAAAACCGACAGAATTTTAAATACATTTTTCATGTAATTTCCTGTAATGTAATTTTTCACACAACCAGTGTGTTGCAAGTTATTATGATGGGAAGAGAGATCAGAAACTGGGTTTATATTATTTCCTTTGCTCTACAAAAACTTTGGTATTCTCTGCTAAAATGTCCGTAATTCTGTGGACTTTATTTTTGCCCTAAAATTTTTTAAAAAATCTATCCTTAAAAGCCACGTCAACTCTGTAATGAGGAGAGATTGAGAAATACCAACATTGTCAAGGGCAATGTTTGACATAGTTTTCCTGAATAAGTTTACTGATTAATAGAGCTTCCCCAAGTTTTCTAATTAGAAATATTCTAACAAAACAAAACAAAAAAAATTACAAGGCTTTATTTTCTAAAAATTGCCATTTTATTTCATATTTTCTGGGCTTTTTTATCTTTACAAGAAATTGAAAGTGGTAAAAATCAGTAGAATGCTGAAAAATATGAAGATAATGTTTAAAATTGAAAAAAACAGCCCATTTTGATACAAAAATAATTCCTAGTCTCTTCCTGGAAGCTGTTCTAATTTTTCATCTAGCTGATTATTTGTTGTTGCTTTCTTACATTCCGAGTCCAGAATAGCTGCCAGATATTGGTGTTGGTGATAGCAGTCATCATACCAACTATTTTATTTCATTTGCCCCAAGTAGAGAGTTTAAAAAAAAAATACATGATGGGGTGAAGCGCAACACACTAATTAGAAACTCTCTAAAGAAATAATCACAATGGTCCATATGTTCCCAGTTCCTTGAGCAGTCTTGCCTCCTCTGTGCCTTCTCTGTGCAGAATCCTTATACGTGGGGTTCTTTTTCCTAAAAGCTCGTAAATTATGATGAAGGGAAGAGAAACATATTTATCTCCTTTTCTTTTCTTCACTTAACTATGTCATCAAGAGCAGCTGAAGCTCAAGTGCACATCTTACGTTTTTATGCTTCCAGCTAGATTCAGAAGCTCTCTTCAGTCAACCAATATAATTGGCTTTGGTGATCGGAAACAACAAATTGTTCGCAGATATTCCTTTACCCCGTTCCAAAAAACCTCCTGTCTGCAGAAATTAACATTATGGGGCCAGGGAACTGGAAGAAAATATTGCTCACTAAGGAGACTTGGCAATAAAATAGAATAGGATATAGTCTATCCTATAAAGTAGGATAGGATATAGTCTGTCCTGTAAAGTACTATAGACAAATGCATATCAAGGTTTACACATTTCTCTAGATGTACTTGGCACTTAGTGACATGAAAAAATCCTAGCAGCAAGTCACTGTTGGCAAAACACCTATAAGCAAAGTATACAGAAGGGTATTTTGCCTGTTGTGTGAATTTCCCCACAGGAAAACTTACTTTCAGCTTGAAATGATGCTGCTCTTCCTGAATTTGAAGTCTCTGCCATCTTCAAGATTTCTGTGCCAGTGCTAGGGTCAAGTGCAATCAATGTGAAAGCAAAATTTCATTGATTCAAGCTCCTGACTGAATGACGGGTAAAACTGAATGCATCCCATGAAGAGCAAGCTCTATTATCCAGGCAGAGATTATCTGGCGTGCACATAAATAATGCCAGGCTTGTGGGACGCCAAAGGTTAGAGAGAGTACCATGTAACTACCGTTTCTCCTGTGATGCTTAACAGCAATTTAAAACCACTTTTCAAATTCATCTGTGTATGAATCTTTTTCCAAACAGGTGAGCAAGAGTAAGGGCCTGAAAGACACACCAGAGAAATTTAAATCATTTCTCTCGATTGTTAAAAAGCAAATTTTCAGAAATACCTTCTTTTTTGAAGATGCTATGTTTTTTTCACCTAAAATCTTTCTGAACTGCTGAGTACACGTGACTAGTATAGGTTACAGAAACATTTACCTTGGCACCTCTGAGTTGCTGAGCAGGTCTGGTTTTATTGATGTGGACCATAGAGATCAAAGGAGAATGAAAACAGGTTCTGAATCTTGAAATATGAAGGTGGCTGGCTCAAAAAACACCTAGATTGGTGTTTGTCGTAAGACCGTTCATACGTTTGTGGGCGCAGCAGAGCATGTTCATGCTGACCACCACACAGTTCAGAGGACCAAACTGTAAATAGTTCAAGTTTCTCATTTTTAATGGACTGAGGGGTGTGTCCAATGAGATAATGAGAACACTTTGTCAGATGTCTGAAATGCTTAATGTAAACAGCCCCTAAGTCATCTAATCTCACTTCCTATAAACTAAAGATCATGTCATTTTTTTTTCTCAGAAAATGGATTAAAAAGGACTTCTTGTACACTGCCTAATAGAATTTTAAAGACCTAGAAAGATCCATCTTTTCCTCTGTAAAATGTATCCAAAATGTTTGAAGGTTGACTATGCCCAAATTCAGCTTCTAATCATTGGACCAGTTATGTCTTTATCTGAAACATTTGTATTCCCCATTTTGTCTTCCCTGTTTTCCACTGTCAGATATCCATGTGTACCACTGTAAGGAGCTTTGTAGTTTCTTCAATAATGAGTAGATGTGAGGCTTAATAAATTTCAGTTATAAAGCTTGTCTTTTTAGAACTTCAGTCATTCTGTGGTCCTGACATTTCTTTTTCTATCTTGTGATGTAGATGAGCTGGGTGTTGTTCCATTAGTGGTTTTATGGATTCTGTATTATGTAGTACAGCAAGAACAAATTCCTGTCTGTATCTGATTTTCACCTCTTTTCACATTAACTCTTCCTTTTGCTGCAGTGTATGGGGCCAGCCAGTGTGATCTCATACTCCTTCTCTGCTGCTTTCCATGACAGTATCCCAGACTGGCTCGATTTTTTGTTCCTCAGTGTTTTGTTTCAGTGCAGTTTAGTGCATTGTCTTTTCGAGTTGTTATCAGGGAACTTCAGGTATAGTAAACTTTAGGTTACAGTAACTTTATGTTGTTGTAAGTTACAGTAAATTATCCTCTTGCGGTTTTGTGGAATCCAAAAGTTGTGTTATCTACCAACTCTACCATAGTATGTTTTAACTTTTCTTGAGACCTTATGAAAGTAAAATATTAAACTCTTGGAGCAAAAACCAATTCCTAGGGTAAAATGCACATATCAACCTTTTTCTCTGATGACTTCTGCATTTATCTTTGAGATGTGTGACAGAGCTTTTAATCCTTTTGTATCTGCCTTATTCATTCCACGTAATTTATGCTGTTGCTTAATTATGTTGCCATAGGGTATAAAATCAGAAACCTTGAAAACAATCCAAGTATATTAAATCAAGGCAATCTAGATAAGGTATAGGACCCATAATCTGTATGAGGTGCTTGGCAAAATACTCTTTGTTAAAGCATGATGTCTGGCACAATATACTGTTAGCCTGACATGTGACTAACCAGTCACTACCTCCTGGTTATTCTTCCAAGTACTGAAATCAGGTTGGCCTTTTGCCAATTGTAAGGAATTTCCTTAGTTTTTTAGGAGTTGTTAACTAAAGGTTACTATTTTTTCGGTTCTGCTAATATGAGTTAGGACTGAAGAGAATGAGAAATAGCTTTAGGCTGGGAAGGAGGAGTTTTTGGTAGCAAAATCCATTAGGTAAGATGATACGGATCAAATGCCAGCAGTGTGTACATAAAAGCTCAATGAATGGTTTGGGTTGTAGGGGACCTTAAAGATCATCTAGTTCCAACCCCCTGCCATGGCAGGGACACCTCCCACTAGACCAGATTACTCAAGGCCCCATCTAGCCTGGCCTCGAACACCTCCAGTGATGGAACATCCACAACTTCCCTGGGCAACCTGTTCCAGTGTCTCACCATCCTCAGAGTGAAGAATTTGTTCCTTGCATCTAATCTAAATCTACCAGTTTCCAGTTTTAACACGGGCATTTACAAGCCCTTGTAAAAAGTCCCTCCCCAGCTTTCTTGTAGTCCCCCTTCAGATACTGGAAGGCTGCAATATGGTCTGCCCGGAGCCTTCTCTTCTCCAGGCTGAACAAGCCTAACTCTCTCAGCCTGTCTTCTTAGGAGAGGTGTTCTAGCCATCTAATCACCTTTGTAGCCCTCCTTTGGATCCACTCCAACAGGTCCATGTCGTTCTTGTGTTGGGGGCTCCCAAACTGAACACAACACTTCAGGTGGGGTCTCATGAGAGCAGAGCAGAGGGAGAGAATCACCTCCCTCGACCTGCTGGCCATGCCTCTTGTAATGCAGCCCAGGATAAGGTTGGCTTTCAGGGCTGCAAGCACACATTGTCAGGTCGTGTTGAGCTTTTCATCAGCCAGCACCCCCAAGTCTTTCTCTTCAGGACTGCTCTTAATCCATGCTCCACCCAGCCTGTATTTGTGCTTGGGATTGCCTCAACCCAGGTGCAGGACCTTGCGCTTGGCCTTGTTGAACTTCATGAGGTTGGCATGGGCCCACCTGTCAAGCTTGTCAGGGTCCCTCTGGATGTCATCCCTTCCCTCCAGCATGTCGACTACACCACACAGCTTGGTGTCATCTGCAAACTTGCTGAGGGAGCACTCAATCCCACTGTCCATGTCACCAACAAAGATGTTAAAAAGCACTGGTCCCAGTACTGATCCCTGAGGAACACATCTGGTACTAGGACTCTGCAAGAGCTATAGCGGTGGGTCCCTTTTAAAGTACAGTTTGATTCCTGCCACAGAAACAACTTTCTTTGTCACTGTCTTGATTACCTTTACCACCACTGTGGACTCATTCGCTAAGTGGTAGATTGCCCCTCTAGATATGAATTGATTTTCTTTTAAATATTCTGATTTTGTATTGGTATGAAAGCTTTCAAGCACATTGAAGACATTTAATGGAATGTTAGTGACAGGATGGTACCTTTCAAGTGGATACACATGTAAAAATGCATGGCAGCTGAAAAGGTAGTAAAGTGGATTATATGAAACAGTTCCTGAGAATGAATTTTTACAAAGGACTGCCTGTTCACCTAAGAGAAAAATCATTGAAGGTCCTTTGCCATGGGTTACAACCTGAATGCAGTATTGCAAAGCAGGTCGCTCATCATTTTCCCATCGTATTTTGCAGTCTGTGGGTTGCTGGCTACATCCCTGCATAGTTTCTGTTTTGCTGCTGAAACTTCAGATTGACCCTTCCTGGAAAGTGTGTGGGACAGCCTGCAAAGCTTGCTGCAGTCTTTTTTCTTGGCTGGGGGAGAGGAAAGGAGACTTTTTTTTTATTTTTCTCCTTCAAAAGTTCTCATAAAGATTTATTGTCGCAGCCAAGATGTAGTGATCTCTGGGGGAAAAAAACAATCCTCAGGCAGGTGGTGGTCATTCAAATGTGGGTCATTTTGACTTGGTATATCACAGACTTAAATTTCCATGAATAATTATCGATAATAAACAAAACCTCAAGACTTCACAGTGACAAAATTACTCCAGGAACAAAAAGTAAAGAAGGCTTTCCCAAACGGTGTAATGCATAAATGGAGCAAATGGATTATATTTCATAGAATCATAGAGTCATGGAATCATGGAATGGTTTGGATTGAAAGGGACCTCAAAGATCATCTAGCTCCAATCCCCCTGCTGTAGCAGGGACACCTCCACTAGACCGGGTTGCTTAAGGCCCCCTTGAACACCTCCAGGGATGGAGCATCCACAGCCCCTCTGGGCAACCTGTTCCAGTGTCTCACCACCCTCAGAGTGAAGGCAGTGGGGCTGCTCTGATTTGATAGCTCGCCCTTGTAAACCGTGCCACTCAAAACTAATGTATTTCTCCATGGTCTCTGATAATAACACTCTGATAGGGTGGGGGTCAATGCAAGGCAGAATAAAAAAGTACAAACAAAATGTAGCGCCAAGCAGCAATAACCGTAAGCAGGCAAGCTGGAAAACATATGGACAAATCAAGTGTGGAAGTAAAAAACCAAGCAAACAAACAAACAGGAAATTAAATAGAAACAGCAATGTTTGAGTCTGACCCTTGTAAGTAAGTATGCAGGAAGTGAAAGAAATGTCTGAATATACCGCTGCCAACTGAGGTGATAAACACGTTGCTAAAGTTAGCCAATAAAGCACCCAAATGCCAAGGTGATCAATAGCAAATAATAAAACACCCCAGTGCCTCCACTCTGTACAGAAGCACTGGCTCTGCCATTTTCTGCTGTTCTTTTCACATGTGCTGCGTGTCATCGGTGGTGCTGGAGAGGCTGTCAGGGAGGTGTCTCAGCACAGCCCTGTGCCCACTCTTTGGTTTGGCTGGGTGAAGGCCTGCTCAGGAGCGTGAACACTGCTCTTGTGCCTTACCCTCCTGTGCCGATTCAGTTCTCTTGCTGCGTCGTCTCAGAGAGAGCACAGCACTCTGGCTCTGGTCAGGTGTGTTGCTGAGACATGCCTTAGCAGCGTTACAGCGGAACATCGCTCCAGTTCTGGTCTGCTGGAGCTCCTGATGTGAGCACAAATGGGGCAGAATAGCGGGAAGCGAGAGCAGAAAAAAAATGTGTGAGTTAAGGTAGCCAAGGAAAGCAGTGCTCATTTACCTTCTCTTCCACAGGCTTCTTCCTGCTGTGACTTGCTTTGCCTGGCTTCACGTGACAAAGTTTCACTGACTTATTACTTACATCACCATTTAATTCCTTAATTAATTAATACTGTATGTTTGGACATGATGTGTGATTTGCTGCTTGGATAGAATAATGTAGAAAATTCATAGACATCAATAGATAACTGTACTATCGTGGCTGATCGTACAGTTCCTGATGCTGGTCTCTTAGTATATTAGCTTTTAAAATTTCTATTGTAGCAGCGGCAATAGTATTAGACTGTTTTAATACGGGAAAAGTCTGGTTATTCTATCATCACAAAAGGATGATCAGTGTCTAGTTTATCTATGTGCAGACTACGTTATTGTCTCACAAAACAATGTCCCAGTGCTCAGATTGCCTCATTAAGTTTATGCTACATAGACATAATTATGGAGGAGCTAAGAATAGCTCATCTAATTGAAAATAATGATTCTAGAGAAAGAACGGGTTTGATTACTGTTACTAAGCAAGCACATACCGTACAACCATTCATGAACTTCACAGAACACATATGGGATTATACAATATATTTTTCTTGATTAACAATTTCTTTCCCCCATCCAGAATACGAGTCAAAGGTGTTACAGCATATATGCTCATGGTCTTTTTTCTCAGAGGCCTAGAGGCACCTCCAAGAAGGCAGCATGAGTTGATATTTATCCAGTAAATTATGACGAGCTAAGCTTTGAAATAACATTCAACATTTATCCCTGCACACATTTTAGAGAGGATGTAACTTAAATAAATCTTCTCCAGGCACCACAGATGAAATGGCGTATGTGGTTTTTTTATGTCTGTGTTTATACTAGGACCCTACGGGATTAAACATCCTTTTAGAAATGCAAAGTCTGCCTTACTGTTAATCTCTTGGTGCTCATTTTTGTGTTAATGCTAACATTTAATTCTTGCTTTGTCTAAAACACATAGAGCTCTTCTTATTCCTTGGAAATAAAACTTTATTTTTACAGTGAAGTTGTTGAAAGCTTTCATTTATTTGATTGCTGTTGATCAGTATTACCTAGCACATGGGACAAAAGTTGCTGCTGCTGTTGCCCTCTTAATTTATTTTTTTTTTAAGTGTCAGTTTCCTACTAGAATGTTATGAGAAATTTTCCAAGATGATGAAATTTAATATATCTGGTTTAGAAATGTTATTCATATCTCTAGAAGCTCAAAAAATTCTGCTGGTTTGTCATGTTCAGCTTCCCCTCTGTTCTAATGCAGCATTTTGTAGCTCTAGGCTATGTGCTAATGCTGTAGAAGCACAGAGAGATCACTGCCATCAGGAATTTTTAAACAGATGACTGTTTAAAAAATGAAGCGGGCAGGGAAGATGGGACAGCGTTGCAATCCTGTAGTAACAAAGCTATCAATTTGCACAGTCTGGAATCAGAGGCACTTGCACAAGCTGTTCTTGAGGCTTTGTAAGAAATTACAGAAGGAAAGAAGTGGAAACAGAGGGCGGATGATTACTTTACGGAAGTATTCCCAGCTGTTGTCTTGACATTAGAAAAATTGCCTTTTCAGATTGTTTTTGATTTGAAATTCAGTGAGGTACAAGATTTTAAACCTGTGAAGTCCCTATTTATACAAATGCCTATTGAAGCATCAAACATACTTTCCATCCCATTCCTTTCCAACGTGATCTGATTGTGGAAGACATTTCTCAGTTTTTTGGTCCAGCACAGCTCAATTTTACATAAAGCATCAAGCATAAACTTTGAAATGTTGTAAAGGACTGTTGTTTAGTCCCCTTGACCACTGTGTTTCCTGGTCTCACAGAGCCCTGTTTAGGAGACAGTGTGGTGGCCTAGTCTGACCTTCTGAACGCATTCTGGTAACGGGTATTCAAATCATCCTCCCAGATTTTGGTCAGGTACCACTTTTTTCTATTTAGAAATTTTACTTATAATTTTGGGATGTAAATAGTGTGCCTACAAGTAAATGTGATGCAAGGATGAGCCAGACTGAAGAACTGAGAGGAATAATGCTTTGATTCTGAAATACTCTGACTGATTTGCAGTTCAGACCAAGTGGGCATAGAAGCGCTCTGTGGAGTATAGCGTATGGTCCTTTGCTCTCGCATTGTTGATGCAACTCATAAAAGACTCCTCTGCATATAAACTGTTTTCTGCTCTGTACAGAACTGCACATGCAAGAGCTAAAGCTGATGCTGCGGATCAGGCTGCTCAGGCAGCTCACCAGGAATGTGATATTGCAAGAGCAGTTGCCAGAGAACTTTCACCAAATTTCTACCAACCAGGTAATTACAGATTGGGGTATTTTGTGGCTCGTTTTTTTTATTGCAGTGAAAAGGTTCTGTGTTTAAAAAGTTGATTTCGTTTTCAATGTTGTAATGTATGCAGAAACAATAGTCACCTGTAAGTCATGAAAAGTGTACATTGCTCAAAAAGTTACAGTTTTAATTTTTTAATCATCTGATGACTTTTGCTTTGTATAAACAAATGAGTGTCAAAAAGCCAGTATCAAGCATACAACTTTGCCTCAAAATAATACCTTCTTCAGGACAGTGTCAAAAACAGACTTCAAAAAACACAAATCAAGAGAAATTTAGGTTATGTCTATAATGGGTTTATTAGGGGAAAGATTCTTAGCTTTTTCACTGTCCAAGGGAATTCTTGACAGTCTTAGTTAGCCAAGGCCTGAATTCTGGAGAATGCTTTACCGTTATACACCCATAACCTGTGAGGCAATCTTTCTCTGTTATGCCCAGGGTGCTCTGGGGAGACCTGTACTCAATATAGAACAGAATTAAGTCTCTGTCACCTGTATCAACACTGCAACCCATTTTCACCTGTCATGAGGTTTGAAAAGTTGCTATAGAAAGAAGTAAAGTGGGGTTTGCTTTGTTTTTCAGGTGTCTTTCAGTGAGGTTAATATTTTTGCGTACAGCTCTGGTTTAAGATTAGATAGATAAAAAGGAACTCCGTTTGCCAATTTCATGTCTTTTCATAAGTCTGTCCTTTCTTTCACCTGTCAAATGAGTTGAATCATATCTTGGTACTACTTTTCAAGGACTTGCCTGCACTTGTATGCTGATAGAGATTATAGCTCTGAGATTCATTTTCACTGACTGTCATCTTCTGCACGTTCTTATTTCAGACGCCAACACATTTATTCTTACACGTACCCATATGGTGGATGCAGGTTAATATAATGACCCACAGAATCAAAGAACAGCAACATTCTTCAGCATTTTCTAACAATTCACCTATTTCCTTCAATTTTGAGTATAAATGACCACTTTGTATAACTTGGTACTAAATCATTGCTGTCAGTTAGCTTAAACAATACTTGTTTTTTCTTTATTCCTAAGTATTTGGTTGTAGAGAGCAATCTGCATGTTTGGGGGCTGGGAAGGTTGGTGCTCTTTTTTATTTGTTTAATGCATAAGTCAAGGGCTGGTCACCTTGTGCAGGTTAGAATCTCCATTCCCCTTAGCAGCCCTGCAAACTTTCTTCATACACATTTTGGTATAAATTCATCTTTCTTGAACACGGCTGTGCGGAACTGCAGGCAAAGCTCAACAGAACTATTTCCAGTAGTAAGAATTTACTATCTTTAAAATGGTATTAATATGTAACTGTCACTGTTGAAATAACCTCTTTATTGTGGACCTACATTACTGGCCCATACATACTCCTGTGATGCCCAGGTCTTTTTCCTTTTTCATTATTTCATTCAACTGATGAACTCCCAATTTATAGCAGCAGTTCATCTTATCAGTCATAAGTTAAGAAGTCATAAGCTTAGCCGTGCAAAGAACTAATAACAGGGACCCTGTCACAGGAGTGCTTAAGAGAGAAGAGGGAATTAAAGCATTTGAAATGAAAGTATTTCAAACCTGCCAAACACTTGAACTAAAGCAATGGCTAGAGTTCACCAGAGAAAATGCAAACATCTGATGGTGAGAAATTTGCCATCAAGGAAGACCAAGAATTTGTTAGGTGACTTTTTACTTCCTACCATAGGATATGAACTAGCATTGCTGACAAATTGGCTGAGATTTGGGACAAGAATATGTGGGATTCATATCTTCCTCTCCTTTAAAGCTTTTATTCCAGTTACAGAGGGGAGAAATTGTATCCCTTCCCCAAAGGCAGAGGTATCTGTATACAGTGATGTAACAAAACATTTCTCAAAGTGCGTTCCATTCTTTGTGTGGAAATGTCTGTCAGTTAGCCAGCTATCAAAAGATAAATACCTCTTTTGGGGTCTAAATTTTTATTTTCTTCATTATTTTCAAGATGCCCAAATATTTGTACACATTTGAAAAAAAAAAATGCTATTCCCATTGCTTAAGTAACTTTGAAGACACCAAGATGTTAGCTGAATTTCAATTATCCCAAATAAGCTGCAGCAAACCGCCAGATTCATACATCAGTGTGATCCTTTCAAATACTATCATGTTAAAGATACTTTCCATCCTCAGTGCTCATGATGCCTTTTTCAAGTACATTCTTTCTGAGCAGTAACCAGTTAACTCTGAGGCTCACCGGTACACATACTTGCTTATTTAAGTATTTCCCCAGTGTCCTGCTGTGAGTTATTGGGCACTGTTATCATGAGCTTTTGTTATTTATGCTAGTAAAATAGGTAAATATTTTAAGTATTTACATTTACTTGCACAGCAGTAAATACCTGCTTTTCAAATAGCATTTTTCATATGTTTGAATGAAAAAAGGATAACCGTTATTGCTTCCTAATAGCAACTTCTCAGGTTTTTTCTCTTGCTTGAGCTTTCTATTTTTACAGTACCTTTATAAGATTCTGTTAGTGCTACTAAAAGGTAATGATAAGTATTGTATCTCAGTCTCTGAAACTCTAGTTAAGAGAAAGCTTTCCATTGTGCTAAATTGTCTTGAAAATGAGTTGTTATGGGAAAGTATAATTTTTCTCTCATTGCTTGAACTGCTTAGTACGGTAGGCAAGCATGCTATCAGCAACAAATAAATGTACGTAGCATATCAACAAGTCTCTTGAAAGAAAAAGAGACCAAAAAATGAATTACAAATAGCACTCTGTAAACAACAGGTAAGCATTTTTTTTCTGTCTTAATGAGTGATCTCTGTGGCTTAAGTCCATTTAAATACTTGAAAATCTTATGCTAAAGCTCTTAAATTTCAGGTTCTTAAAAAGCAACCATCTGGGCCATGTAGCCTATTATTACACACGATTTATAATTACAGTGAATATTTGTCACTCATTGTACCATGACTGTTCTAACTTCCCAATTACTTTCTCTCATGTTTCAATTTTATGTTCATTAAGACATTCATCAGAAGCTGCCAAGAGGTTCTAGCTTTGTAAGGTAGTTTAAAAGGGGAGTGAAAGGAGGACAAAGCAGTACGAAGCAAAGTATTATCTGGTGGGTAAGGATAATGCTGTCAGTCTGAATCATGAATATTCAGGTACTGTAGAAATCTTGAGGTTTAGCTTTCCCAGTAATTGATTACCATAATATTTGCGTGTAAGGAAAGCAAGTAAGACTGATAAAAGGTCAATGCAGTGGTGTAAGCACTTAAAAGATTACAGGGAGCTGTTTTCCTAGACTTACTCATGCTGGTCTCAGGCAAAACCCAGCTTCTACTTTTGCTGTAGCAGAGATTTGGCTAGTGATTAATAGCTATGAGGATGGTGTATTTTTGCAGAGCCCTACCCACAAGGCTATATGTTTTGTAGATTGAACAAATGCTGCAGTCTTTATGGAGGCCATGCTTTACAGGCCTTTTTATCACCAAATAGAACAAATATTGAGAAATCCCAGCTCTGACCTGTTTGTTTCCTCCAGGCATCGCTGAACTTGTAGATGTGTCAAAGGAGAGCATACCAGGACAGGAAACAAATGAAACCTGAGTCATAGCCTCATTCAAGGGAGCCATCCAGGGACAGTTTGAGACGGTCTTTGCTGAGAGAAAAACAATAAATGCTGTTTTGTGTCTGTTTTGAAACCTAGAGAAGGGCAAATGGCTAATGGGAGTTCTGTATCAAAGGTGTAACGGAAAAGGAAGGCTTTTGACACCAAATAAAAAGGAGGAATATTGTTCTAGTCTTGCACAAGGTTAGTGGATGCTTTGACTTACCCATTGCATTCTAAATTCCCAAGTTGTCTATAGGCTATAGTCTTGTAAACACACTATCAGGAGATAAGCTGAAGTATGAACTTGCACAGACTGGACAGCTAAGCCATAATTGTCCCTGTGTGTATATATCCTGCAGCCAATGGATACTGCAATTCCATTCAGTTTGAATGAATAACATTTGATTAAATGAAAGAGGGGTAGTTTTACTTTGCTGCAGGGCTAGAGCAGTCTGGGCACTTTACCACAGAGCAATTAAGGTCTGGAGATTCAGACCTGAATTGTTTTATGGCACATTATTTGTGAGGCCAGGCAGCTGCCAGATGAACATACATGGCTCACCAGAACAATTCATCCAGCCTTTGACCTCCTAAACAAGGCATGAGAGAAATCAAGGAGCAGTTTATCAATTAACACACTGTTAAAGAGGTAAACAGAATTTCTTTAGGTGAAATACATGAGCAGGGAACAAAGATTTTCTGATTAAAAGAATAAGAATTTGTCAAGCTTTACCAGTATTTTTTCCTATAATGTTTGGTTATTGTTACAGCATCAGTATTAACATGTCAAACATCACTAGTTTCAGAAATAAGCATTTTAAGCTTATGATAAGGCAATTTCTAGTGGCTTCTAATGCTTTTAAAGAACTGTGTTTTACATTCTCTTTTGACCAGTGGCGAATGTCTGTAGCTTCAGAAGAAAACGCATCCTTCCTGTCTTCCTCTTTTCTGCCATCTCCACCTCCTCCAGTTCACAAAATGCAAACTCCATATGGACAGGAAAGAGAGATTTCTGCCTGGTGCTAATTGACTGGAGTGTACTGGCTAAATGATGGTGGCCCAGGCCAGTTTTTTTTATTTTAAAAGCCAATTACAAAGAACATTTTGGCTGATAGAGCTACCAGCCATGCCATCAGTTTGTGCCTTAAAGCATACACAAGCTCACTAGTTATTCTTAGTCATACAAGAGCCTGTTCGTTTTCTGAAATTACTTGACATACGGCTTCATCATCCTTACACAACTGTTGTCAGGATTCTTGCTGTGACATCTTTTCTCTACAGTTTATTGCTTCCGTTCTCTTTCTACACAAGTCTGGAGAAGCCAGAGCCTATAGTAGTATCCTAAAGCACTTCTGTTGTATTTGGTAATCAAAGAAAGATGTGCTAAAAGAAAAAGTATCCATTTCAAGCTTTATTCTTGTTCTCTGCTTTCTTTTTATTACTCTTGTCATACCAGTCTTCACAACTTGACTTCCAAATGTGTCACCAGTCCCTCCAGGCCCTAGGTACAGATGCCCCCACCCTTCTACAGCTTTCCTCTTGCCCAGTATGAGGCCCATCCAGCTTGCTGGCGGTCTGTGCCCATCCTGCCCCGCTGAGATACACACATGCCGGCTCAGTCCACTCCACAGCGTTCCTGCATATGTCTGGGACGGGAAACTGTGCCTGGGAGAAGGCAAAGGAATGAGAGATCATGAAGGAGTAGCCTTAATTTTTCCAAATGCTTTCTCAGTCTCTCCAAGATACTTTTGAATCACATAATCAAATTATTTGCTTAGATAAATGTACATAATTTTGAGCAGATTAACTTTTAAAACTAATAACAGAGAACTAGTTTCCTGTAGAGAGATAAAGCTGTTACAATCACTGTAATTTTCACAGGTTCCCATTAAGCACTGAGCTAGTTAATTTGCATCTAGATACGACTTGTGGTTGCCTGGTAAAGGCTACAGGACCTGGCCTGGAAGCCTGATAGATAGTCAGGCAGCTAGCCGGGGCCAGCTTCAGTGCTGCCTCAGCTATGTTTCTATCTTGAAGTAGCTTCTTGGATTTTAACCTAGGTACAACTATCTGAGCTGCCACCATGGGAATCTTCATTACGAGTATAATCTGAGAGAAGGAGGTCAGTGCTACCTTGGAGTTTTAATTGCTTCCTTTCTCCACTTCAAAATTACTCATTTGCTCCCAAAAAGAACCCTTCCTTACAGGACAGAGTACCTGCCCACTGTTGGCCTGAAAATTTCTATACTGATCTGTCACAGTGTCCATCAGCCAAGGACAAGATGAAGTAGGGTCTATCACATGGGAGTAATATCACAATGTCAACATTTTCATGATAAATCCTATTTCTAACCGTGTCATAAATATTTGTTCCATGCTGAAATTCAGCTAACAAGGTCTGTACTTTCCTTGTAGTGCTAATTTTCACTGAAGTATGGTGATTTATTTGGAAAGGATTTCGTTATACTAGTGAAGACTTGAATTATGTTGAAAAAAGTTAAGTTTCTCATGTTATTTTTGTAACGTGTGATATGGATTATGTTAGCACATCTGTAGAGCTATGCTTGTTACAGGGCCTTGTACTACTTGCTGTAGTTTTGTACTTGCTGTGGGGTTTTTTGCTCTTGGTTTTATAGGAAATGGGGAATGAAAGCTGTATTCCAGAGGGAAGTGTAGAACATGAGAGGAAAATAATCTTCACAGCGGCATTCTACATTTAGCAAGGCCAGAGAAGTACATGGTTAGTATACACAGAATTTTCTTCCAATAAAGTCTACAAAACTTAAGACTAGCTTAGAAGTAGAGAGTGTAGAGGGAGATCATAGAATTACAGAGTCATCGAATGGTTTGGATTGGAAGGGACTTTGAAGGTCATCTCGTTCCCATCCCTCTACCATGGGCAGGGACATCTTCCATTACACCAGGATTGCTCCAAGCCCCATCCAGCCTGGCCTTGAGCCCTTCCATCCACAGTTTCTCTGGGCAACCTGTTCCAGTGTCTCACCACCCTCACAATAAAGCATTTCTTCCTAATATCTAATCTAAATCTATCCTCCTCCAGTTTAAAGATGTTACTCCTCATCCTATCACTACACTCCCTGATAAAGCCTCCCTGCCCAGCTTTCCTGTAGGCCGCCTTTAAGTACTGGAAGGCCACTGTAAGGTCTCCCTGGAGCCTTTTCCTCTCCTGGCTAAACACCTCAACTCTCTCAGCCTGTCCTCATAGGGGAGGTTTTCCAGTCCCCTGAGCATTTTTGTGGCCCACTCTGGACCCACTCAAGCAGGTCTCTCTGTCTTTGTTACACTGGGGGTCTCAGGTCTTAACACAGATCTGAAAAAGAAAGATGTTACTCAGATTATAGGCCTGAGTAATGTAATGTATTTTTCAGTATGATGTAGAAGATCATGCTAAGAATTTGGAGGAGATTAAGATTTCTCCCTGTTAGTCTTATAATGGTTATTCACTCAAATCATAATCTGAACAGGAGTCATACCTGGAACTGAAACACAACCAGCATGGAATTGGTAGTTGAATTTTTTGTACAGTGAGATTCAACACGATAAAGATTGTAAAAATACAAGATAGAGGGACCAAGACCAGAGTAATCTGAGACCATCTTCCTTGAAAGAACAGCTAAAAAGGGATAAAACTGAGGGGGAAATAAAAGAATGAATCACAGACATTAAATGAGGAGAATTGCTCTAGAAAAGGGGAATGGCCAGCTGTATCAAAGGAGGATGAGAATAGAGTACTGATACTGAGATATGACTAAAAAATCAGCAGAGGCTCCTCAAAAAGTATCAGATGAAGAGCAAAAAGTATTTTGTCAGGACAGTTGCCAAACTGTGAAGAGTATGGGATAGGTCTGGACAAGAGAAGCAGTAAATGGATACTGCAGACAGAATTTAGAAATGAAAACTTACAGCTCAGAGGTGAAGGGGGAGAAATGACACCGTGTGAGGTCAGAATGGTAAGTGGCATGATGATTGGGCTTTCTCTTACAATACAGAAGATCAAGAATATGGTGGGAAAGAAACCAGAATAAGATGGAAGACTAAGCAGATCACATGCACCAGTTTTACCAGAGTTAAATTGGTTTTTGTATTACTATAGCTCTGACATTTACAGTGTAGCAGTCAGTTTTGTTAGCCAACTTCAGGCTCATCAGCTTCTTACTTGATTCAGTTGCTAGACAAAATAAATTAATTCTGCTGGAGATGCAGCTTAACAAATACTATTTCTGAATATTGGAAAGTACTTAATGAACCTTCTACCCTCCCAAGAAAATTAATAACACTATGTACTTTAAAAGCAGTAAATTTGAGGTCTCTCTATTTTACCGCTGATTTTGCATCCTTCAGGTTCATAATTTCAGGTGTTTTTTCCATAAACACAAAAGGATAAACTTCTAAAAAAATGAAGTCTAAGGTTATCATATGATGATTAATTCCTGTGAAATATCTACACTTTAAGTAAAGGCAGTAATGCATATGTAAATCTGTGACTAGAATCACTGGAGCCTAAAACTCTCTAGTTATTTCCATGTCACTTTGCCCATCTAAATCATTCAAATGAAATTTGAAATTCTTGCTTGGTGAAATTAATGTATTTCATTTCTTCCCAGTATTGGCCCTTATTGGCATATATTCCACAGGCATAAGAAGCGCTGACATCTAGAACCCAAGCCCTGGGAGCATATCCTAGGCTCTATTTTTTTCTTTAACGGAAGAATGTTCAGAGAAAAACAGTGCAGGCACTGTTTCTTTGTCAAATAAAAGATTTTTAAGAAGCCAAATTGCTAGAAGGGCTTTGGCAAAAATTTCACTTGGTTATTAAATTTACTGAAGAGCAATACCATTGTGTTGAAAAGCATCTAACAGCTATGAATAGTATTTTTCTCCTAACATCTCTGAACCAGGTTATTTTGTGGTAATTCCAAGTTGCTTGTAGAAGTAGTTGCAGTTCTAATCTGAAGCTGATTGATCCATATCAGCAGGGTAACTACTATAATTTCAGTTATTTCTAATATCTATGTAAACCTATATATTGGACAGATGGACCAGGAACTTGAGGGTCGGTTTGTGTAATGATTTTCCCATTTGATTGCAATAGGAATAGTGGAAATTGTTGATGAGAAAAAAAGGAAGTGAAAAATGGCAGGGGGAGAGCAGCCTGATAAAGTTACAAGGAAATTTGTAATTGTTGCATCTGAGTCTTCACTAATGACTTGTCAAATACCACAGGTGGTACGTTGCATAGTCGTATAATATGGTGAACAGCTTATTATTTACATCAGCAGGTGTAGTGAAGTGATATGTTAGAAGCCAAAACAGTGAAAAATTGTAACAAGTGATAGGATAAGAGGAAACAGCCTCAAGTTGCACCAAAGGAGGTTGAGATTAGATATTGGAAAAATTTATTTGCTGAAAAGTTTATCGAGCACTGGAATAGGCTGCCCGGGGAAGTGGTTGAGTCACTATCCCTGGAGGTATTTAAAGGTTGTGTAGATGTGGCACTTAGGGACATGGTTGAGCGGTGGTGGACATGGCAGTGTTAGGTTTATGGTTGGACTCGATGATCTTAAGGGTCTTTTGCAACCTAAATGATTCTATGATTCTAGGAAAAAACAAGTTCTCCATAACATTCTGCATATAGCTGAAAGTGGGTGCTACCATTGATCACTCACCAAAGGCAAGATAGCTTGCAGAACTGTCAGACCTAGTATTTAAGCTAAAGCCAATGTCTTCCTCCTCATAACTGCTATGAGAAGTCCTTAAGGACTTGGCCAGTTGGAGTTGAGATGTGAACCTGCTCCTGTTGAGGCCATTTGCCAGGCTCCCATGGAGCAGGATGATACCCACGCACTTGAAATATGATACGGCAGGAGAAGCAGTCTTCCAGGCTGTATATACAGAAGCAGCGCGTCACAGGGAAGCAGGGGAATGATCCCTTCTCTGCATGATCCCAGTGACACTGAATCTGAAATACTGCATGTAATTTCGGACATTGTCATATGCGAAAGATGTAGACATGCTGGAAGAAAGGTAAAGAAGTGTGGATTCTACTGGGTAAATGCAGCTATTATACCACAGTAACCATCTCTTTTTTCTATAAAATTAATCTTTTCAGAGAATATGCAGTTGTGGGGAGAACAGAATTACAGCTTTTTATTTCTGCCTATCTTTTACGATGTATTTCTTGGATTATGAAAAACATGCACTTTTCTCCCTTTTGTTTGCCTTGTAGTTTGCTTTCCTAGGCAGCCATGGAACTTCCATGCTGGTGGTATTAAGTCCAGAAAAAAAAAATATTGTAAAGCAGTCAAATGGAAATTAAAAATTAATTCAGGCAAGATTTTTATTTGCCCTTTGCTAGGAAGGCTGCTTACAAGTGTTTAAAATATTGATCATACCTCACCAAAATGCAGTGGTAATCAGAGGCTAAAAGCTAAAGCAGGCATCCAGACTTGGGTTTCTTTTACATCTCACCAGATAGTGTCAACCATCCCTTCTATTTCAATTCTTCTTTCTCTTTTGTGACATGCTTTATTTTTGAACTTTAGCAAATGTGTGATTTTTTTTTCTCCAAAGCATTATCAAGTACAGTTAAGGAGAGCCACTATTCCAGCTGGCATAACCAACTTTAGATGCAGCCAAAACAGGGCGACAGGGCCTACATATGTCATTTTGAATTAAGAAATTATTAAACAACATATATATGCATCACTAGGAGTAGGATATTTCTTTCTAGGGAAATCCCACCTCTAACTTGGCAGTCAATAGGTGCCCTTTTACTGTCTGGAGGCCAGAAATCTGACATACCTTGCTGCACGTTGACCCTACCATGAAGCAGCTAGACTGTTCAATGGCCTATTGCTGGGGCACTGTATCCATCAGAAGGGTACTGCAGACACCTGGATAGCTAACCTCTTAAACTACCATTAGAATCATAGAATCATTTAGGTTGGAAAAGACTTCTATGATCATCTAGTCCAACCAAAGCACTTCTTTATCCAAGAGGGTGGTCAGACCCTGGATCAGGCTTCCTAGAGAGGTGGTCAATGCCTCAAGCCTGTCGGCATTTAAGAGGCATTTGGACAATGCCCTGAATAACATGCTTTAACTTTTGGTCAGCCCTGTATTGGTCAGACAGTTGGACTAGATGGTCGTTGTAGGTCCCTTCCAACTCAAATATTCTATTCTATTCTATTCTATTCTATTCTATTCTATTCTATTCTATTCTATTCTATTCTATATCAGGCAGAACTGATCTCTCAGAGCCCTAAGCCTCTTTAAGCACCTTGCCTTATATCCATCAATTTCTCTATGGCTATAGTCCTCACCCCTTAATTTCCAGCCCCATTCACTCCCAGTTCAGTCTGCTAATACGGCAGACAGGGCTGCCAGTTGTTACTAAAACCGTAACCATATCTCTACTCCATTGAGTTCATCAGCATATTTTACATATGACATTGAACAGCCCTCCATTCATTTGGGCTGAATTCAAGCCAGCAGCCAGCTAAAAGCTTTTTTTACCCATTAGCAGTCTAACCTTTAGAAAAATAAGAATAAAGCAGAGGAAGTACTAATGGCGTTAATTATATTTCTTCCCCTCCCCTGCACATCTCCACAATGAAGCAATAATAAACCCTATCCTTCTAAAATTTAGTGAATATAGTTATTTACACTTCCATAATGACTCATTGAATCACTTCTTTTAGCAGACTGATAAATGATTTTTTTTATTTCCTTCACCTACAGTTACCATCCTGAATGCTGAGGAATTATTATAAAATACATATCCTATCTTGAAAAATTCTAACATAAGAGCATTTTGAATGCTTGCAGGAAAAAAGTTCCTATATTAATTGGTCCTCTGATGGGTCACTAGGCTTTCGGAGTTTTATTAATCTTCATCAGAGTAGCAAATAAATCTTATTATGAGAACATAGATACTGTTGCCAACATTAGAAGACCATTGATCATATCAGAAGATGACAAACCAGATGGTTTTCACTGGCTTGTTTCTCAAACAGTACATAGCAACCTGTAGTACCAACACCAAACTATGTATCTTCCTTTTTTAGTACAGTGCTTAGACTTCAGATTTTACTTCAGCAGTACCGTGCCCTGGATTTGTACTAGGATATAGTAATGATAAGAAACTTACTCATCATTTACTATTTCCTTCTCCTGATCTTTGAATTCGGATACAGTAGGCAGTTCTCAGCTTCTCCAGGAAGATGTTATTTGTGAAGATATGTGACACACTTGTGGGCAAAGTGCTGTGTTGGCTTTTGATCGCTGCACTGGTCTTCTACTAGTTTTGACAAAAGCTTCCCATGCAACTTTAGGGTATCACTTTACCAAAGATTTAGCAAAGCTTTGAGCATGACAGTGCTTTATTGACAACTGACCACTAAATTCAGAGAGATTATTCAGGTGAAGCATGCGCCTTGAGGCATGATTTCCCTTTAACTCCTTCCCCCAGCTCTAAAATGGGCTGAGCAAACAGCTTTGGTCGCGTCACCGTCACTCCACAGATAATTGTACACCTTGTGGTGAAGATTGAGAGTCTTTCTGCCAAGAATTTGTATGTGTAAACAAAATTAGGGGTTGAAATATCTGCTTCATGGGTGGAATTTATGTATAAGTGCAATATAAATTTACTTGTAATCATGGAAATATAATGTCATTTGTTACCAAATTACTCTTTATATAGCACTATTTATTTGTTAACTCTTTATATAGCACTAAAGATAGTTAGGTTACATCACATAGTGATGTAGTCTAGTTTAAAAAGCAGAAATAAGCACATGCTTACCTAATAATTACCTCTAATATACCTTGAAATTGAACCACATAATTTCAGCATCAACATTATATATTCTATCCTGTAAATATTACATTCTAGAGCCTGCAGTAGTGGCATTGTAATCTTTTTTTTCTTTCAAAAGACTAAAAAAAATGTATTAAGAAATGGTAATAACAATTGTAATAAGAATGGTAAAGCTGTAGGGACAAAAGAGTGGATCATGAAGAAATTATAAGTTGTTTATAAAATTATTGATAAAGGGTTTTTTCTTCAGGAGAAGCTCTCTCTTTTTCTTTTCTTTTTTTCATTTTTACTGTATAGTTGCACAGAGTAAGAGCCTAAATACTATTTCTATGTATTAAGAAGGTGTTTTTTCTGTGTTTTTCATTTTACTCTGAAAAACAAATAGACAGGATGTGTCTGAAGAAAAAAATAGGTCTCTACCGTAAAGAACACATCAACCTCTAGGTTTTAAATACAGTTTTCCAAGCTACAATGACCTAATTAAGCATGGTCTCGTTGGTAATGCCAGGTAATTCCCAAACGAGCATTTTTACACAGGGTGTATACTTACAGCACCTTCCATCCGAATCATGTTTATCTGATCTAAAGGTTGTGGCTGCACCATCACAAACCGGAGGGAGAGAAGGTGAAGGAGGATCCTCACCTCTTGGGCAGCAGCCAACCAGTTCACAGCTAGGAGTGCCGATCCACCGTGAGGGCTGGAGACACACAGGTGACGAGGCTTCAGTCACGCGTGAGTCCAGGGCTGCAGTAATAGGCGTCTTCTGCCATTGTACGGTGGGAGGCTCTCCTCCGTATTGCATAGCATCTCAAGCTTGGCTCAGAGAAGCCTACTCTCCCAAAGCTTTTTTGCTGCTCCCAGAGAGTGGAGTTTCTAGTGGAGTCCTGGTGGCATTTCTCACAACATCCCCTTTGTGAAGGAATGCTTCTGGCACAGTGAAAATGTTTCCTGTAGAGATTGTTGATATCAACAGAATTCCTTGTCTTAAACAATTTTGGTTCAGGGGAAAGCTTTTAAACCTGTGTCCGCTGCATACGTTATTTTTACATATGGACCATGTAAGATTTTGTAAGGTGTTCAGGGTCATACAGGAATGCGTGGAAAGTTGAAAAGGAGTAGGGATGCAGTGGATTAACTCTCAAAGAAAATAGTGCTATGCAGAACTAGAATGTACTAGAATATAGTATACTTTAGTTTACATAGTACTATTTTTAATTCAGTATTCTAGGATGTTTTAATTCCATGAATTACTAATTACTCTGGCTCTAACAACTGTAACGACTCTAAATAAGGTTAGAAAACTGCAGAAGTTTTCTTGTATTACTTGAAAATGCATTGCTCTGCAGTCCTACAAAACATCAGCATTTTTTATTTGGTTGATGTGTTACTACAGAAATCCTTTTTGCCAGTTAGAAGAAGTATTAACTTAATTTTGAGAATATAGAAATCGTTATACTAAAATAAGGCTAAAGCTCATTAAATTATGGGAATGAGATTTATGGCAGGTTACTCAGTTACGCGTATTGACTATGAAATTCAGAACTGCTCCTTGCTCCTACTATCAGGCATCCTAGTGCCTTCCACACTTCCTGAACTCATCCCACCATTCAGTCTCACCCTTCCAGTATCTGCATGTTTGCTCTTTTGCAAAGAAGCCAAAATACATGAAACGAGCTTTGAATAGGCAGGAGTATGACCTGAAGCTCGTACGTATGAATATAAATATGTGTCTACGCCTTTTTCCTCACTACCCTCGGTGCATTCTGAAATCCCTCTTAAGCTTCAGATTTCATCCTGAGCTGATAAGGCACAAGGTCTCTTCTTAGCCTTCTTGGGAAACACTGGCTGCATTTATAGTGTCCTGCGAGATGATATTTTCAGACGCTGATTGAGACAGAATCCTGAAACAGCCCCGTGCTGCCAATATGTATAGCTCACTAGGCCATGGGGGAAAGCATGCGGCTGTCACCTCTCTAAAAACGCTGTGGCAGAACCAGGTACCGTTCTCTTCTCATTTACAGGGCCAGCCATGCTGTCACATCACTTACTGGAGCCCTTCCAGGAGGAAGGACAGGTTACACAAGAACTCCACAAGGAATTCTAGATTTAGAACAGCTATAAGTGTGTCTGCAACCAAACCAAAGCTTCCGTCACCCCACAGCCATTCAAGCAAGACAGGATGAGAAGAGCAGACAGTATGAGATTCTGCGTGCATACATCACACACGTCCACATTGTCCTTTGGCTTTCAGAGGCTATTCCACCTCAAGTACTGGCTAACTCACGATTCAGTGATGCCATCCAGCTGCTGGCATCACAACAGCTGTGTGAGCCAAAAGCGCCTCGTAAGTGACCTTCAGCCAGCAAAGGTGCCAAACTATAGTGACATGCAGGGCCAGCATGTCGGTCTAAGAAAACCCACAGGTTTATCCACAAGGAAAGCTTTATCTTTACTTGCTTAGAAAAAATTTCTTGGTTCTGCTTTCCAGACCAGGCACTTGGACATACTATCTACTGGTTGCTTGAACTGCAAAATGAAGAATAAAACTCCATATTTATTTCCTAGACAGATAATCCCACCGTACCTTCTTCCTACCCTCAATCCTATTCTTCTCCTCATTAAGATGAATCTTGTAGGATCAGATGTTAGTGACTCCCTTTTCAAATTTCCTTCATCCTGATTCCTTTGAACTCATGCTGTAAAGCACTCTTACGCTGAAGAAAAAGGACACTGTTGCCCATGTCTGTTGTGCTAGATAATGCCTTTAAACGAAGGGGACAAGGTAAGTCCTGACAAGTATTCTTAGCCCTCAAAAGGAAGCAGAAACTGTGTCCTTGCTGCTTGGAGTCAGTGGTTCAGACAGGTGCGTAATATTGAATACAGTTAACAGATGTAAAAAAAAGGTTTCGGACAATCTCCAAAGGTAAATTCAGTATAGAGCCAAGAATATGAGTGTTGGAAAGACCTGCCTGGCAAGATTGGAGGCAAGGGTTGTATCTCTAATAGCCATATGTGATGTACTGGGCAGTGGCAGGGAGTGCTGCTGTGTTATATTAAGGCAATTGCTCAATGTCTAGTCAGACCCTCTCAGATGTTACTTGGAGGCAGATGTCTCCAGCTTTCTCTGGTGGGGCTCAGTGTCACTTTGCATCAAATATTGCCAAATACCCAGCAAAAATATGGCATTGTTAGGCTGTAGACCCTTAACTTCTTTGGGAAGCACCAGTGAACAGTAATATTTTTGGTTTGGTTTAAATTTTCCATTTTTCACTCTACCAGTATGTCACAGAGACATGGGCAGCCAAGAGCTGTCTTCCTTCTGTTTCAGACATTCCAACATAGTCGGGAGGTCTCGGGAGAAGAGAGCAGCCAGCCCTAGGACGCTTTTAGTTGATCATAGGAAAGAGTCAAGAGGGACATTTCCGAGGCCCAGATGTGTTCCTTATGAAGGTCCTTTAATCTGTCAAGTAATAGTAAAAGTCATATCTTTACATGTATTGGGCAGTGAAGAGCTGTCACAGGATGTGAATTTTCTAGATATGTGAGTAACAGATCAAGTGCCGTTTGAGCAGCATTGTAAGGCTGAAGGAATGGTATTCTACTTGGGGTGCTTTCACCACAGTAGTCATAACAAGCAAGCTAATGTGGTTGTGGATGTGTCCATAATAAATAATCATTGCAATTTGACAGCTCTGTGGCTTAGGCTTAAAGGTTAGGCAGAGGTCTTTTAGCTGTCCTTTTCTCTTTACACCTCTAATTATATCCCATGTGAAAAGTGAAGAAAACCAAAGTTTATGCATGTTAAAACCCCCAGCATTACCTTATGCATCTCAGCAAAGACAGAAGGAAATCCCGTACATGATGGAGAATTTTGTGAATGCTGATCAGAACTGTAACTTTATATATGACAACTTCTAATTTGTGTTGTGCTGCCTTTCGCATTTACCATGAAGATTATAAAAAGCCATAAGAACCAAGCTTCTAGTCCTCTCCCTCTGTGCAGGCTGAACTCCTCAAAGCTTTCTCCTCAAACGTCATTTGAGAAGAGATCCTGGCTTGTCTACGTCCAGCCTTCTTTCTCAACAGCTCCCTATTTCCACCCCTGATTTTCAAAGATGCCAAAAATGTTGTGATTTTCCTGCTCAAAAGATATTGCATGCCAAGTAATTCTTCTCAGCAATGGTTACTTACTGGATGACTCAGTAACTTCCAAAAACTTCATGCTGCTCTTCCTTCCTCTCATCTTTGCGCTGTGTAGTGATGCATATGTTTCTGCCATCTGTAAAAACACTGTATCTGCCTAACACAGCTAGAGCCTCCTTTAAACTCAGAAGCAGAAAAATGTGTGCAGACGTACTTTCTCTGGGCACAGAATTTGTCTATGACATAAACCACAGATAAGCCTCATTTACAGAAGATTAAAAAATCAAGGAAAAGTGCTTCTAACTTCTATCTAGCAAAGACAGAAGTGGAGAGACAGTTGCGTGTATTTGGCAGGAGCCATTATTGAACATACAGAAAGATCATTGCAGTTCTTTGTTCACAGAGCTTCCCGGGTTCTGACTTCTTATGGGACCCAATCCTAGAATCGGGGATGTGGCCTCTAGGAAGAAAAACAGGAAGAGCTGTCCACAATACAGACAGATGTACAGCAGTTTTATTTCTTCAGCGGTGTTTGCTCAGGTCTTAGTATGGAACTCTTAAATCAGACAACCAAAACCTGGAGCAAAGCATCTCAGCCACCTTGTCTTTATGTACGCAGCTGCATAGATAAGTGAGTCCTAGTGGTGAATGTGTCGTGGGCGCTTAGCTAGGATTTGAGGGGAGGATATTCTTTGTAGTGTCTGCTCTGTAAGTATTTCTCTAGTGCGTGTGAGAGAATTTGTCTTCCTAGATTCTAAGCAGAATTGTGTTGCTGACTAGAGTGGTTGACCTGAGCCTTTGTGTGGTAAGTGAACGGATTAGGAAGACAAAGCCAGTGTGTGAGAGTTCAAGGCACATAAATCTATATGAGAAACTAAAGCCAACATGCACACAAAGGGAAAAAAATTATTCAAACCCTATTTCCTGTAGATTGTAAGGGCAGAAGAGATGTTTCATTCTGATGGTTAATCACTTCCATGTCAAACAGATACTATGATCACGAGGGCAGAAGTTAAGTAGGTTAGGGTAATTAAGTAAAACATACCTCTCAATAAAAGAATGAATGATAGATGCGTAACGTAAGTCAGTATTCAGTCCCTCAGACTTCACTCACAGACAATTTATGTCCTGTGACCCTTTGCAAAGCTGAAGACATAAAGTGACCGAACCAAATTAGTAAGTAGTCCCAATAATTACCAAAGAGCACAGTACTTCAACTGCTGAGCAGTTTAGAGTAAATCACTATGGATGTCAGTGAATTTTTGAAAAAACCCAACCCGCCAGCATTTTAGCAAGGCAGTCCACTCTGACTTCCCAATGCAGTAGTTTTACAGTGAACTCTTATTTTTGTTCTAATCTATTTCTGTTACACTATTTTTCAGGCCCTGACTATATCAAACAAAAATTTCAAGAAGGAACAGAGGTGAAAGAAAAATCTGAAGAAAAAGTTCAAGAAAATCCACCTACCCCAAAAGAGTCACCTCACTTTTATCGAAAAGGCACTACACCCCCTCGAACCCCAGAAGCAAGTCCAAGGCATAGTCCTCCTCTTTCTTCTGAGCCATCTCCTTCAAAACAGCTGAAAAGGCAAAGCTCCGCTTCTGAGACAAGACTCAGTCAAGAAAAAAAGCTTTTAGCCACTGAGAATATAACACCCACAATTAGCAAGCCTTTATACTCAAAAGCACCGATGAAGGAGGAAGTAGCTGTGAAACACCAGCCAAAGTTTTCAGCCCATCACAATCCCATCAGCACAGAGAATGGGGAGCTGCATGGTCACTACCATGGCTATTATGTAAAAATGAATGCAACAGTGCTTCCACAGATGCTCAGGGAAGAAGATGAATATGTCAACCCATCACCATCAACACATGCACGGATACCACCCTCACAGAAGCCCAGTCCTGCTAGATCTGAGGGTAAGCCAGATGCCAAAGAAAACAAACCTGAGACAAAAATTAAGAAACCAGAATTTGCTGCACCAAAGAACCCAGCTAATAAAGAGTCACATTCAGCAGTGGAAAAAGAAGTACGGAACAGCTCGGTGAGTACTGCAAGAAACCTTTTCACTTTCACTGCCCTTTTGCCTCCTAGCGCTGAGCTTGGCAACCTAAAAACAGGTAGAGCTCACTTCTGTCAAATCTTCATCTGGTTATGGTCTGCTGGCTAGAACCCACTACACCAGCCTGCAATAAGGAAAAACTATTCCAGTCCTTTATACTACCCTTTTTGAAAACTGGGAAGGGATGGGTGATAGCCAGATACTGACAGACTTTTGAAACACGAGTCCCTATTGCATCCATTAACGTGAAAGTATGTTAGTGTGTCTATTAGTGTGTTTGTGTGTATATATATATGTGTGGCTATGGCTATAAGCTCTATAAGTGGAACAGGCAAGATAGAAAGGGTGGTGGGGTGGCTCTTTATGTTAGAGAGTGTTTTGAATGCATGGAAGTTAACACGTGTGATGGACCCGTCGAATGTTTATGGGTAAAGTTGAGGAAGGCCAACGAGGTAGATGTCCTGCTGGGAGTCTGTTATAGACCATCCAACCAGGATGAAGAGGTTGATGAATTATTCTACAGACAACTGGCAGAAGCCACAAAATCGCAAGACGTTGTTCTTGTGGGAGACCTCAACTTGCCAGACATCTGCTGGAAATCTAGTACAGCAGACACGAAACACTCAAGGAGGTTCCTGGACTGTGTGGAAGATAACTTCCTGACTCAGCTGGTAAGTGAGCCCACCAGGGGAGGTGCCTTGCT